>CM071864.1:47012213-47032120 GCA_036759665.1 Gynandropsis gynandra | reverse complement strand
AAAAGAAGAAAGAAGAAGAAAGAAGAAGAGAAAAAGGAAAAAAAAGATAGATTGGAGAAGAACCTTCAATTTTTCATCACGTTCTTCGTGGGGGGGATTCTAATCGCGATTTTGGTAAATCTCTAAATCATTCGTTGTGATTATTCACTTAATTCGAAGATTTATATTATGTAAATTTATTGAATGAATGGATCTATGATAGGGAAGGATTGATTGGTGTTGTTGTTAGCGATAATATCAAGAATCGTTAAATCGTCGAGAAGCTAAGGTGATGATTTTCTCCACCCTAATTTTGGATTTGTGATCGATTTATGGAAGAGATTATATTTTTAAAATGAGGCATGATCACGATAGAATTTATAGGATCATAATGGAAAAATGAGACGTTATAAGTGCAATTGGATTAAAACCCTAAATTTGTCGTATGAGAATTTATGATAAGTATATGAGCTGTATAAGTGACTAGAGATGATCTAGAGAATTGACGTGCGACCAAGTGTTGGGGTCGGAGAACGTCGATATTTGGGTTCGGTGTTTAAACCTAGTGAATATCTTGTTAGTGTGCTCGATCGGGTGGTTTCACACTCGAACCTTCGGAAGAAGGCGTGTGCGAGCGCGTTGGTGAGAGTTGTCACGTGAGGAGTATCGGGTCGATGACGTTAGTATTGCGACACTTGGATCTGGGCCGGCGTCATACCGTGTTGGGGTTGTGGTAACCTTTCGAGCGACGGAGCGCTGTATGATACTGATAGCTGGGGTACGTTGTGACCTTGCGAGATTTTCAGTGTGTACTGATAGCTGGGGTACGTTGTGACCTTGCGAGATTTTCAGTGTGTACTGATAGCTGGGGTACGTTGTGACCTTGCGAGATTTTCAGTGTGTACTGATAGCTGGGGTACGTTGCGACCTTGCGAGATTTTCAGTATGCTAGGGTCTTTTGGACTTCACGAGCATATGCCTGAGCTAGAGTCATGTGGACTCTGTGCGTTATGATCCAGTGTGGTACTAGTCTTAGACTTTAGATACTCAGTCGGGTTGGGTAGAGTTATCTGTATATCTTTAGTTTAGACTTTGGATATATCATTATTTTATGATATTCAGTTCGAGCAGGAGAATACGTGGCACAGAGTACGTACACGTATTGATCTCACTGAGTGCGTAAGTCGTACTCACCCAATTTTTGGGCTGTCGTGGATGGACAGGATATGGCGAGGAGAAAAAGTAACGAGGTTGAGCAGCAACATGAAGGTTCACAGCGGACTGATCGGAGAGGCGTGCACGAGGTCTCGATGAGTTTTATTTTGCATTTCGTATTTATTATTTCATTACGTGACTCTGGTCTTTACGTATTTGTTTTGCTATTTGGTCCGGACCACTCTTATTTCAGAATAAATCATTTATATTTATTTTATAAATACGTTTGAGCGATGACACGTGTAGCCACCTCTTGGAGGTGATGGTGGACACTCCTAGTTTCGAGATTGTTCCGGGATGCGGGGGATACAACATCAATGTCTGACAGGTTCCTGGTTCATCTAGGTATATATCGAAAAACAATCTTGTGGGTTTTCTCACAAATCCTTAAGAAGAAACAGGTGCAGCTATGGAGATTCATCAGTCACCTGTTTGCCATTGGAACATGGATGTGCCACATTATATATCTGTGTTGATAACTCCCTTTGTGGGTGATATAATTACACCCAAAACCTGCAATTGTTATCTCAAAATGTATCAAAACAAAAACAGAACGCATAATGGGAACCAAAAGGGATTTTCTATGCTCCTCAACCTTCAAGTGAGAGGAGGATCAGCGGAGGATTCGTTTTCCCAGAAAGCTAGGGTTTTCCCGGAACCGGTGGCGGTGTCGACGGCGACATCCTTGTACCTGCAGAGCGAGGGGATGGTCGCGGCTTGAACCGGAGTGTAGAACTCAAACCCAGACTGTCCGAGCAAGCAACAATCACAACTATGGACAAAACAAAACCAAATTCAAGAAGAGGAGGGAGAAAATTGGAGACAACCTGATAATCTTCTCGAGACAACAATCTGCCAAAACGGACTCAATGCCGCGGTACCAGATTAAGATAAACCCAGAACCGAATCTATGAATTCCAGCAACGGCCGAAGAGCGGCTCCTGGAAATCTGATCCACTGAATACTATTTCGCTAAATAAGATTCATGGAAACATAATTAGCAAACCACAAAGCAATTCCTTATTTTACCCGACCACTAATTTAGACCTAATCTGCAATACGTTAGAATCCAGACCCTTATTAACAAAGCATTCGAGAGCTTCACTCGACAACCCATTATTAACAAAAGCATGAAATCATTGGCGACCACGAAACTATTTTCTTCTCAAGCATTTCCTCGAACAGCTTGATAGCAGATTCCACATACCCACAAAACCCATAAACATTTATCAAACTTTACAGAAGTTTGAGAATAAAGGCGTTACTGATTTCTATTTCGTGTGTATTACCGAACCACACTGCAAAACACTAAAGCCACAGACATAAGAACCCAAAGAACTTCATCAACACGATCACTTTAAAGCTCTTGCAAATGCAACCAAGAGATAGCACAACCAAACTAAGAAATGTCTATTCGAGAATGAGAAGCGAATAAATTGAGAAATAGACATATCAATTTCTCTGCAAATAACCAAAGTTCTGGACTTTCATAAAGACATCCAAATAGCTCCTTTCCATTGTCTGAAGAAACGAATTAGACGACAAACTCTAAAGATAGACAGTACAAAATAATAAAAAATATCGTTGCTTCAGCAACCCATATGCACATAAGAGATCAAAATGTAATCTGAGCAAGACTACAAAATTCATATACACAATACATATATACGTATATATACAGATACCTTGCAGAGGGAGAGAGAAAAAGAGGAAGAGGTAAGATTGAGGCGAATAGCCTGAGAAAGACCCATGTGAGCTCTCGAGAGAGAGCACGAAACCCTAATTCCCTTTCGATCGCAGAACTTTAACCATCGCCAAGCTTCGTCCGCGGGTTCAGATACTCCTGTAACATGAACAAAACAGAACACGCGAATGCGAAAGCATATGAGGAACGAAAATTGAAGGAAAAATTAGACAACTAAGAGAGATTGCAGAGAGAGAAAACTGGGAGATGGAGTAAGGCATTAGAGAGGAAAGGAGGAGAAGAAGATGAAACATCGAGAAAAGAACAACGTTGGATCAAATTATTTGCCTCTCCCCGTCTCCGCTTCTTCTTTGCTTGCATCCAAGCGCGTCGGTGGAGGTGGCGATTTATCGAAAGCAAGCAATGGCCCCGTCCGCTTCTAAGTCGTTTCGCTCCTCTCCCGTGTCGGCTTCTTCTTCTTCTCCATGAGTAACCGCAAATTTCAATGAATCTGGTCTGGTGATTAATGGCCATTAATGAATAGGAGGAAGAGGGAAGAGAAAGAATGAACCGTGTTTATTGTTTACGTAGATTTTTGGGAGAGTGAAGGGTATTTTGGAGTTTTTTTTCTTCCTCTGCTGACGTGGCAGCGTGAGGGAGGAAAAAACCCCTCTTTTATATATATGATTTATACATAAAAAAACAGTCCATACACATTTTATAAAATAAATTATTACTATTTCCCTAAATATAATAATAAGGACATAAAAATAAATTCCATTGGAAGTATCATGACCTTTTTTATACAAGTATGATTTTTTTATAAAAAGTAAAAAATAATTATTATAATTTTTTAGTTTAAAAGTGACATGATATTTTATAAATAAAAATAAGATATAATTCTATAATTTAAATTATGATTTTTATAATAATAATAATAATAATAATAATAATAATAATAATATTTTGGGTCTAGTGAACATTTTTAATAAATTAGAAAATTAATAAAAGGAAAAAGCAAAATATAGGTAAATTCAGGGGACAGACAAAATATACGGATTCTGAGCAAAAACACCACTCTGTCTCACCATCTTCAGCCGTCTCTCTCTCTCTCTCTCGTACGCGCAGCATTTTTTTTCGTCTTCTTCTTCTCTTCCTCCCACACCTCTTCTCTTCTTAAGCTAAGAATTCATAGACAAATCTTGGAGGTGGGACATGTGAGTTGACTCGCTATACTCGTTCCCTGTCTCGTTTTCGGAATGCGTCTGTGTTCTTTTTTTTTTTTTTGAATTTTTTTTACTCTCTTTTTGTTGTAGCGTAGCTGAAGGATGAGTGAAAACATGGGTGACAGAGAAGGGAGGAAGAAAAATACGGGAGCTAGCAACACTGCGGCTTCAATGGCTGCTCCGGTGACCGTCGTCCTGATGGTTGATATGCATTGCGACGGTTGCGTTGCTCGGATCGTCAGATCGGCTCGTCGTTTGGAAGGTCTGAGCCCATTTTCTTCCGCATATACATACATAAGCCCTAGCTAAAATCCCATTCGGTTTCTCCCTGTTTTCGGATCATCGGTTTTTCGTTGGATAATCTTCAATGTCGTACAGATTCTGCTTGTTCGATGCATTTTCCGTTTGTCAGATCATCGTTAAACTTTTTCGTTGTTGTATGTTCCTCGATTCATGATTTCGTTATCGTGGGAAATTTCATGTTAAACACTAGAAAAACCCATTCCTCCCTGTTTTTGGATAACTTGGCCTTTGTTTTCACATATATATCATGAATCGAGCAAACATACTGCTAGGATGGTTTGGTTTGAAACATCTTCTATTTATCGTTTGGGTTATGCTTCATCAATATATCATAGTAATTCTGAATCTTCCAATCATATCCCTTCTTCACCATGATCATGAAACCCAATCGTAGCAATATTTCTGCTCGATTTATAATATAGGTATTAGGATTGAAATTTCTGGCGTGAAACCCCATCTTAAACCCTTCATTCGCTGATCAGCAAAACACATAATATTATGATTATTTAGTATCCTCGCTGTTTGATTCCCTCTCCTGGATCCCAGTTCCAATTTCAGAACCTTTCCTCTGTTTTCGAACCTTCAACGTCATAATATTCCCTGTTCTTACAGGTTTTACATTTGCGGGTTCTTGTTTTACCATATCATTCCATTACCGTTTCCCTCCATCATTTAAAAAGTTTTAGATGTTCATATTCTAAGGCCCTTGTTATAGTGATCTCTGCTTTTTCCCCAAGAGCAAACTACTGATCATCGGTTCTAAACACTTTTTTTTCTTATGGTTTCTATTTCTCGCTGTAACAGGGGCTGAGAAAGTGAAAGCAGATCCTGCATCTAACAAACTCACAGTGATAGGATTTCTGGATCCATCAGAAGTTGCAGAGAAGTTGCAGAAGAAGAGCAAGAAGAAGGTGGAGTTGATATCTCCACAACCCAAGAAAGAAAACAAAGCAATCATTGACCCAAATTTTGTTATCAAGACCCCAGCAAAGGTAGGCTGATATAAAATATATTTGAGTTATATATCTATATATGAATAGAATTACAATAAAATGTTATGGTATTCGACAATTGTTAAAGCATTGTTCTGTTGGAGCCTGACTGTGCTCTACATTTGCTTGCGGCACAAGTTACATTGTTTCTTTTGCTGAGAACACCTTTGATATGGAATACTGCAGCATCTGTCTCATGTACGTGCATTGTGATTAACGACTTCAAGACGATATAAAAATGGCTATTTGAACATTTTCAGCTTAAATAATCCTGTGAAGCTGTCTACAATCTACTCGCACCAAGGAATGAAAAGGGTTTCAACCTTTACTGCACGGAGAAAAGCAACCCTCACTTGATATGGCCCTTCTCATTTGACTTGGTTTTGTTTTATAAGGTTGCAGTGACCACAACGGTGCTGAAACTGAGTTTTCACTGTGAGGGTTGCATCAAGAAGATTCACAAGACAGTCTCTAAGACCAAAGGTTAGACCTCTGAGTTCAAGGATATTCTTGTGGTTTCATTGTACCTTGCTGTGTTTGATATTCACTTGCTTCTGGGTTTTACACTTTGGTGCTCCTCCAAGTTTTGACGGCGTTTTCTATTACGAGTCTTAACGGCGTTTGCTACTCTGTCAACAGGAGTGTACGAGGTTACAATGGACGAGCAGAAGGAGCAAGTGACGGTCACTGGGACAATGGACGTCAAATGGCTGACGGAAATTCTCAAGAAGAAGCTGAAGAGAACCGTCGAGACCGTGCCGCCCCCGAAGAAAGAGAGAGAGAAGAAACCGGAGAGCCACAGCGATAGCGGATGCCGGAACAAGAACAAGACGCAAGAAAATTCTCACCAAGCCAAACTCGGGTCACCGAGTCAACCCGGATTTGCAATCGGATATGCTATTGGGCCTTGGCCTGGGCCCTATGGGTTTTCAGGCCCAGTTAGAGAGATATTTAGTGAGGAGGATTCGGACTGTTGTTGCGTCATGTGATTAACAGTGAGCCGAAATTGGGTTAAAGATGGTAACTAATATAGCAGATAAGTAGACGTTAATAGCTGATTAAGGGAACTTTCTTACGTATTAAAATCACAGCGAGTTAAAAAAATTCCACGATGGTAATTGTTTTTTGTTGGAAGATTTTTTTTTTGTTAAAATATGTACTAAATTTAAATTAGAGCGAAGTCTTGTATAATAAATCAGTAAGTCGCTACAAAAATGGGTATATAAAGTTTTGGAATTACGAAATTTGTTATTGCCAAACAGCTTTCTTTGAGAATAAGACAGCTAGACCTTTTTGTTGTCTTCATAATATGGACCTACGTCGCCATGTTTCCACATGTAACAAGTTTTTCTTATATTTAATATAATTTTGTATGTGCACATATTATATATTGATTAGATCTATATATTTATATCTGTTTTATGTTTATATTGATAGTTACCTCATTGAGAAGCCCATCGGATGCAAGAGGATGAAGCATACATAATCATGTTATCTAGGTGAAGTAATTAGTTATTTAGGGTTCGACGAGGAAGAAGTCGAGGAGAGAGGAGAGACGAAAAGCATATTTTATCAATACGAAAATGAAAATTATACATTGTTCAATATATATATATATATAAATATTAAAATACTCAATCATAAAATTAACAATATAAATAATAAATCTAAACTAATTAAACTTAACAAAATACATATATATTATTACTTCATCTCAAAATAGATAACATATATCATATAATTCCATCTAGGAGAATAACGATCTAAAGAGATTGGATTCTAAATGCTCCGTAAAAACATCCTCAATTTGATTTGATAATTTATTCAAGAATCCAGTTTGGAGAGGTTTGTGAATCACGTGATAATATTTCTATATGTTAAGTCTGCTTTGGGAAAAATCGCATTGCTAGCTATGTGTAATGTTATATTGTTACAAAAAGTAGAACATGATGAGTAACTTTGATAATTAAGTCTTTTAATTAAGTTGAAAGCCATCTTAAATTCTAAGTGGCATTAGTCATTACCCTATATTTCATTTTTGTACTACTACAAGATATTGATTATTTGTTTTTTGGGATTTTCACGAAATTAATGATTTTTTAAGTAACACATAATTGTCTATGTCCAATCAGCATCCGCAAATGATTTTAAAAGCAAATCAGATTTAACATCATATAAGAGATCTTGGCCTGGTGAATTTAAGTATCTAAGTATTCTATGAGAAGCAGACATATGGACATTGTAGGCGTAGACATATACTAACGAAGCTTATTTACTGTAAAACTTTTGTGTGTTCCAGTTCAAGAAAATTATAATTTCCAAATGGAATTTTCTGGATGAAATACGAACCGCAAGAGGAATCCATGGATAGAATCGTCTGTAATTCGTTCGTTATTATAGACGAATTCGGAACGGGATGGCGATCCATGAGAGGTTACGGACGACCAATACGTCAGTCCGGAGATTTTTTGTAATGCGGATTAATTTCAACCGATTGAAAATTATCCAAAATTAGAACTTGTTATGAATGACTCATTGGAAAATATTGATTTTAGTCTCTAATTGGTCCTTAATTGGTCCAAAAATTAATTATATAAACTACTCTCACCTATATTCGTTTTTCACACAAAATTATCAAACATTTACTCCATATCATTTTATTCTTTCTTAGTACAATGGAATCATTTTCCAGATCAAATATTTTCGTTTCTAGGCAATGGATGTATAGAAGAATTGATCTAGAAACTCAAGGTCTATCGAAGCATTTTATGAAAGACGGTACATAGTTTATGACGATGGTGAAAAAACCAACAAGTTTACAAAGAAACCAGTAAGTTGGTTTGTCCTTGCGTCACATGAAAAAATGTAAAATTTGTTAACCAGAGAATCATATGGAGTCATGTTTATTTAAAAGGTTTTCCTCTGAATTACTTCATGTGGTTATCTCACGAAGAGAATTTTGCATAATGATCTAGTAATATTGTGGAAGATTGTAATGGAGGTATTGTACATCATGAGGTGTTTGAGACGCTTTAAAATGTATAAATGAATCTTTATGTTGAAATGGTACAAAATGTACTCAGTAAACGCAACGAGAAAAATATTGAAAAAGATCTGAATGAAGATGCAAAAATAATTTTTAATATGATTGAAAATAATATTTATGTGCACGTTTAATGAATTTGAAGACAGAAAAGAATCTTTCTGAGAGTTGCAGGGATTATATATCATAATTAGTAAGAGATTATTTGCTTGAAGATAACAAAGCACTAGAGTTATATTATGAAACAAAGAAGATGATGAGATCTTTAGGTTGATTGACATATCAAAAGATTGATGTTTATCAAGACAATTGCATGATTGCTTGGGAAAGAGATATCGAACTTAACTAATTGTCGATTTGCGGAAGAAATCGGTTTTATTTGACAAAGAATGAAAAATTGATTCCATATCATCATATGTGGTTTTTGACCAATTACAAACACAAATAAAAGATTGTATATATCTAAGAAGACCGCAAGTGACATGATATGACATGTTCGCAATTCAACTCGTGATGGAGAAATGTGTTATCCCTTAGATGGTGAGGTGTGGAACACTTTAACAAGGTATATCCGGACTTTGTAGCTCAGATTTGAAAATGTTTACTTAGGCCTTTGCACTTATGATTTTAATCCATTTGAGAGTTTTTGTTCTTAACCATACAATTTACCACTAGATACAAGTACATGAGAAGAGAATTTTTGTTCTTAACAATACTTATTCTGGGACTAATCATCCTAAATAAGTTTGAATATATTTTTCAACAATTGATTGAAGAATTAACAGATTTATTAAAGGAAGTTCAAGCATACGATGTGTCAAAGCGACATAATTTTATATTATGAGGTGCTCTTATGTGGACAATAAGTGATTTCCCAGTTTATGATATGTTATCTAGATGGACAATGCATGGACGATTGGCTTGTTCGTATTGCATGAATGAAACAAATACTTTTCAGTTAAAACATGGATGAAAGGCCACTTGATTTGATTGTCACCGTTGGTTTCTTCTTGTTGATGATACATTAGGGCGTAAAGAGAAAATTTTGAAAGGAATGTAGTTGTGCAAAAGTCTCCACCTCTAGTTTTGACCGATGAAGAGACTTTATATGATTGGTTTCTTGTTCTGGCCGTTCCTAGGAGTATAGATTACGGAGGAAACAATCATTCAAGAATTGGTGGTTACAAAATTACTCATAATTGATATAAGAAAAACATATTTTTAGATCTACCGTATTGGAAAATCTAATGCTTTAATATAATCTTGATGTCATGCACATAAAGAATAACTTTTTATAATATCATCAATATAGTGTTAAACGTTACAAGAAAGACGAATGATAATATTAAATAGCACAAGGATCTGAAAGAGTATTGCTCATTGAATGAGTTACATATAACTAACGACAGAAAAACTCCAGTTTGATATTCATATTGTCTAATGAGGAGTATAGCAAACAGTTGAAGTGGTTGAAAGAAGATGTAAAATTTTCTGATGACTATGCGCCTAACATCGGAAGGTGGGTTGCCATCCAAAGAGGAAAGTTAGTAGGGATAAAATGTCATTATTGTCATGTATTCATACAAAGATTATTTTCCATAGGTTTTCTCAATTGCCAGAAAAAGTGTACACGAAGAAATTGGAGGTATGATTGATTATTTCAAACAATGTTAATTGTAATTTAAATATATTAATTTTTAAATATTTTATTAATTCTTTCATGTTTCACATTGTTGTATAATATTTCGAGATTTATGTGCTATAGATTTAAGTGTAAATGTGGTTCGTAGACTGAAGATAACATAATTATTATACTATTTAACTTAGAGAAGATTTTTCCACCATCATTCTTCGATGTTATGGAGCATCTGATAATTCATCTATTGCACGAAGCTGCATTAGGAGGTCCAATTCAATTCATTGGAAGTATCCATTTGAGATGTTTATGTTTCATATAAAGAAAAAAAACTAAACACAAAGCTTGTCCAAAAGGTTCAATTGTAGAACCATAATTGAATAAGGAAACATCATTCTTTACTTCATACTACTTCGAGCCACATGTTCAAACGCAAAGTAGGAATGCATGCAGATAATTTGATGGTGGTGTGGCATTTCCCTATCTAGTACCTGATCTTCCAGATAAATTTTGCGGAATCGGTCAAATTGCTGGTAAGAAAATATATATATATATTTATATATAACATCACATTTGTTCTATTCAACTGCAAATATCTAAGAAATTTTGAAAGATAATATACTATAACTATATATAAGCAGATTCAATTGTGAATACCTATAATATTTGTAACATTTGCATGATTTTTTGAAATATTTTGCAGGATGTTTGAGGATATATTGAAGAATACCTATGTGAACATCAATAAATCTCAACTTCAACAACTTAAAAAAAAGATTTCACATTGGATCAGAAAATATGTAAGTAATCTCAACTTCAACAACTCAATTGTGAATACCTATAATATTTGTAACATTTGCATGATTTTTTGAAATATTTTGCAGGATGTTTGATACATTGAAGAATACCTATGTGAACATCGATAAATCTCAACTTCAACAACTTAAAAAAAAAGATTTCACATTGGATCTGAGAATATGTAAGTAAATGATCTTTTAATATAATAATACTATTTTACTAATTATGCAGAGTGAGATAAACAATCACCATTATGGTTACGAGATCTTGTTAAGAGATCGATTGTAAAATTTATGAGTTGGCTAATATATTTTATACGTGGTTACCATTTTCACACTTACAAGCATGAAAAATTGAAGTCAACTATGAACTATTATTTTGTATGTGTGAAAGATGAAAGTTATTGTGAATCGACCAACAAACCAGATTTTTATTAGATCTTGATAGAAATTTTGAAATTGTAATATCCAGGTTTTATTATGACTCTAAAACACAATTATCCATATCTTGTTAACTATTAAGATTATAATTATTTATACCAACATTTGAAACTTTTCATTTTACGTTGGCTTAAAAGTAATGTTATTTTGATGTGATTGGTTCAATCCAATAGTTGGGATGTCGTAATGAGGATATTTCCAAGGGGTAAATATATTGACAACACCGAAAACCAACAACTGGAGATGCAAGAACAAACCACCGAGATTGTTTTAGTTAATACAATTATTATTGAAGAAATTTCTCATAGAGAAATCATTATTGAAGAAATTTCTCATAGAGACATTGAATTATTAATTTTTATCTAATTCAAGAACACAAAAAACATTAGAAGAATTATCCAACTCTGAAGTTGATTCATGTTGAATTTGTTATCGAACTCTGAAAGGAATAAAAGATTTGTTTGTACATTTGCTTCATAAATTTGTATATTATATACCAAAACTCAAATTTAAATTAGTCATTTATAAATATTTTAGTTTTAAACTGTATTTCATTCAAAATTCGTGTAATACGGGTAATGTTTCTATCCTATGCATTACATCCTTACGAGATTGGATTAGAAAATACAAATATATGAAAAAAATATGTTATAAAAAATGTGTAAGTTTTCAATCAATTAAATGTCACCACGTCATCACCATGTAACACAACCTCTTACCTTCTTTATCTTACACTTATCTTTTGTTGAAATTTAGAGATTTAATTAAATATCGCCACGTCATCATCATATAACACAACAACTTATCTTCATTAACCTACACATATCTGCAAGTGCAGATGTATTATGGACTACTACTAGGCTCATCAATATTTCTGGATGGTTTTCGAACAACATTTAAGTTCTTCCTACCATACGCGGCTCAAGACACATACGTCTACAATCTATCCATAATTACATATACCCATGAAAATTCTTCCGTAAATACAGACAAATTACAGACGACTGTCACTCCCTTTTTTGTAAATTCTTGTAAATTTGGATGTCAAACTTCTCTCCTCCATTCGTCTTGAATTTCTATTGTCCAACAAATTTTTCATTTGTTGTCGTCCGTTCATCCGTTGTCATCCATCTGTCTGCTCGTTCATACGTTAATCTTGCAGATATACTTTAAACTTCTCATTTTAATTTTATGTTCAAAGTTTCCGTTTCCCCATTCGTCCTAAGGTGGCCGTCCATCCGAAGGTATGTTCCAGTCTTCTAAAGGTCCATGCAAAGATGCGTGTCATACCCATCCAGTGAAGGTGTCCCGACTATCCGGTTTGGCCGAAAGATGCCACCATCTTGGCCATCCAACGCTGGCAATCCGACATGTCGGTGCGGGCAGTGATCTAGTCGTCATGTCCTCATTATTTTTTCAATGATTTCATAAACAATGTTGCATTGTCAAGGAAACCGTCATTTCAATGTCTCATCACAACAATTTCGTTGTGTTGACTACGATTTTATTGATGTCTGTTGCATTGTTAACAATCATGTTGCATTGATATAAAAGTGATTTTGAAAGTATTAAAATTATAATAAAAAAATTAAATTTATTATCTCTCATCACGTTGTAAGAGGTGGTAGTTTGAGAACACGTTCTCACTCCGAAGAAAATGCAAATGGGCTACCTCCACCGTAGTAAACTCGAGTATGCGAGTCTGAAATTTTGGATTTTATTCATTTCACTTTATTTTTGAACTATGGTTCAACACAATTTATGCCGTTCCATATTACCAACCAATGCTTCCAACAATCGAGCCAATAACATCTCAAATGTATCACGAACCAACGGTGTAAGAATTAATAGCTATGACCGAGGAAAGACACAAGTTTCCGCATTTGTATCGTTATCATAAAAAAAACAACACAGTGGTACACAATATTAAAATTAAACTTAAATTTCTAATTAACTAATATAATATAATTATGATTTATTGGTTTGGTTATTATCAGCTCTCTCGTCATATAACAAAAAACACGATAGAAGATAATTTTTGGTTGACCAAGTTATAATTAGAGTACTGATCCTGAAGTAAAGGAACTAATGGAAGACCTTTGTGATGCGTTTTTAATAATATTTATTTATAACAGATTTGATAAACTATTTTTAATAAATTAATTAATTTTTCAGAAAAAAATATCATTAAAATATCGAGATAACCGAACTAGTAAAGTCCGAATTTGAACATGCTGCGAGAATTAGATTGGAATCTATCATCAAAGATATTAAACATGATTGAGAGAAGAAGCAAAAACATGTATGGATGGAGTCCAATGTGTTGGAAGAAATGTGCATTTATTGGGATGTTCCGGGACTTAAACAAAGAATCAAGAGAGCAAGTCAATCTTGCTATTTTGATAAGGAATGTTATCTATGAGCGCACATACTGTAGTTTGTTTGTGGAAGTATACAAACCAATGGTACGATTTCAGAACTTTAAAAATTTATCAAATTCGCATTTTATGTGATTTATTTTTTATGATGTAATTTTTAAATGTTAATTTTATAATTTTTTTGAAATTCTAAAATCTTACCATTTGCTTGTATAGTTCTGTGAACGAACAAGATCATGTTGTATTGCTTCTTTGTTTAAATCCAAGATCAACCCAATAAGAACACATTTCTATTCTAGATTATGTTTAATTTCATTGATGAGGGATTTCAATTTAATTTCCATAACTCATTCAAATTTGGATTTATTAGTTTGCTAATCTCAAGATTCCCATAAATTTTTATCGAAAAAATTAATCAATTAGTTTATTAGAAATATTTTTTTAAATTTTAGGATCAGTACACATCTAGTTATAATATGAACGATAAAATTTGCTTTCATCGTCTTTGTAATATGATGAGAAAATTTATCATAACCACACCTATAAATTCAAATTGAATTAGTCATATTAAATTCATCAATTTTATTTTTTTTTAATGCGTACCAATGTATGTCATTTTCGCGACTTGGATCTAAACGCAGAAGCTTGCATTTTTCTCATCCATTGCTAATAATTCTTTCACCATTGCTTCGTTATGCATCTGAGATGTCGTTCGCTCGATCGGTAGAGACATTGGTTGGTAATACAGAAACGAAATAAATTGCACATATCCAAAATTCTTAAATAAATTCGGATTCATAAAATACAAAACTTTCGAATTAGAGACTCGAGTTTGCTTCAGAGGAGATATAGCATTTGAACTTTCTTTGAAGTGGAAACGTATTCTCGAACTACCATCTCTTCTGAAGCAAGGGTACATGCTAAATTTTAAACTTTTAATAGCATTTCAATACTTGTAAACATCATTGTTTTAATATTAATGCAATGGAATCATTGACAATACAATCGATCATCAATAAACTGTTGACAACTGACCGCGCCGAAAAATTCTAAAGATGGGGACGTGTCTAAGACGAGGTTGAGACCTTAAGATTTAAATATGGGATCTTATGTTTTAACTATGTTAATCTGACAAATACAAGATTGGGACATGAAGTTGTAACCATGGGGACAAGACGGTTGGACCACCCAGACCAGGCGAGCGACATTTCTTTGCCAAATGGCCGGACACCGATGCTATATGACTGAACTGCCCACGCTAAAAAGGAGGGGACACATGGTCGAACGTCCCGAACGCTTGAATTGATGGACGACCAGACGGTTGGACCGCCTTTGCCAGACGATTGGACCGCACACATTGAAAAGCCTGGACACCTTCATCGAATGGGTAGGATACACACCTGTGGATAATCAAAATGGTAATAATACACCTTCGGATTGAAGAAAACCTTTAGACAAATGAACGACTACCTTTGAATAGACGAACAAATAGAAAAATAAACATAAAATTGAAGTACACGTGCGAGATGGACGGATGGACGACAACATGAGAACGCATAGACGAGGATAACGACAGACCACATCAAAAATTTAGGTCAAATGGAGGAGAGAAGTTCCAAACCCAAATTCATAAGAATTGATGGATAGGGACTGATGATTGTCTGTATACCGTCCACATTTACGAACCAAATATCTTAGGCGTCTATAATGTTTGCGTGTTTAAGATAGATAAACGTGATCCATCTATAATTGTGGATAGAAATATGTTGTCGTCCAAATTTACAGATGGATTTGAGATGTTCCGCCTGAAAAATGTTTGCCAACCGTAATTATGGAATAGTAAGGAACGATTGTGTCTCGGGCTGCGGGTAGACGAAAAGACTTAAATGCCATCTGTAATCTATCCACAACTATAGACAAGCAACATGTCCATCCATACTGCATCCTCAAATTCAAACGAGCCATGTCGGCATCCATAATATGTCCGCAGTTGCACATAGGTTAAAGATAAGGAAGAGAAGAGATTGTTTACATGGTGATGACGTAGCAACAATTAATAGGCTCTTTAGATTACATAAAAGGGATAAGTGTAGGATAAAGAAGATAAGAGGTTGTATTACATGGTGATGACGTGGCAAGATTTAATTCGCTCTTTAGATTACGTATAATAGATAAGAGTAGGATAATGAAGATACATTATAGGCATTAACCAAATTTTGAATGGAATATAGTTTGAAAATAAAACATATATTAATGTCGAGTTTAAGTTTGAGCTTTGATATTGAATATATACATTTCATAAGAAAATCTAAAAATGATTCTTTATTCCTTTTATATTCCGTTTACAAATTTAACATTAATCATCTTTAGAGATGGATAATTCTTTTGTCGATTCTTGTGTTTCCTAGTTATTTTCAAATTCATCTTCTTCAACTATGCATTAACCTAATTCATCTTTATTTGTTCAAATGGATTTCATTTCTCAATGAGGAAGTTCTTCAATTATAACTACATCAGCTCAAACAATTTCAGTGGTTTTATCTTGCATCGCCAGTTGTTGGTCTTTGATGTTGTCGATATATTTACCCCTAGAAGGTATCTTCATTGTGACACGCCATCCATCAGATCGTCTAGTCTGTGGATATGAAATATGAAAAACGTGATCCAGTTGTGAGGCAAGAATAAAAGGCATGTATTTTGTATAGTTTCGCGTTGAGTTGACTTCTACGACATCTAACTTGTTTATTCTTGTTCCGCTACAGATTATTATATAGAACCAATCACATCATAATAACATCACTTTTTAGGCGACATAACCTACAAAATGTCAAATGTTGGTATAAGAAATTATAATCTTAATAGTTTACAAGATATTGATAATAGTGAGTAGTAATATAAACCTGGATATTCCAATTGCAAAATTTCTTTAAAGATCCCGTAAAAATCTGGTTCGTTAGTTGATTCACAATAGCTTTCAACTTTCACACATAATTCATAGTTCATTGTTGACTTCAATTTTCCATGTTCGTAAGTGTGAAAGTGGGAATCACGTGTAAAATACATTAACCAACTCGTAACTTCTATAATTGGTTATTTTACAAGATGTCGTAACCACAATGGGTGATTGCTTATCTCAATTTTCATAACTAATAATATAGTATCATAGTACTAAGTATTTCATATATTTATATTAAAAGATCATTTACTGACATATTGTCTGATCTATGTTGAAAAATCTTTTTATTTATGTTCTAGAAATTGAGATTAATCGATGTTCACATATTTATTCTTAACATATCATTAAACATCATGTAAAATGTTACACAAATCATGTTAACATTACAAATAATATAGGTAATATAAGTATTCACAATTGAATTCGCTTATATATAGTTATAGTATGTTATCTTTCAAAAGATATTAGATATTCACAGTTGAATAGAATATACATATGTACGATATGTAGATCTCGTTGTTAGATACATCTTTCTCCTTATCAATAGCTCGACAAATTCTGTAAAATATATCTGGAACAACGAGTACTAAATATGAAAATTCCATACCACCATCAAAATATTTTTCTGTATTCCTACTCTACGTTCGAACATGTGGCTAGAAGTAGTATGAAGTAAATAATGATATTTCTTCATTCGCATATTGTTTAACAATTGAACGCTCTGGACGAGTTTTTTGTTTGGCTTTATTCTTCAGATGAAACATAAATCTCTCAAATAGATACATCCAATGAAATTGAATTGGACCTCCTAATGTAGCTTCGTGTGGTAGATGAACTGTGAGATGCTCCAAAACATCAAAGAATGATGATGGAAAAATCTTCTCCAAATTACATAGTATGTATGTTAACTCCACTCTCTATAAACCACATTTACACTTAAAGTCCTGGCACATGAATCTAAAAAATATGCCAACACTTGAAACATGTAAATATTAATAAAATATTTAAACAATAGATTTGAATTACAAATAACACTGTTCCAAAGAATCAACCATACTCCATTTTTTCCGGGTGCAGTTTTGTTCAGCAACTTAGAAAAACATATGTGATGTAATCTTTGCATGAATACATGCAAATCGTGACTTTTCATCTCTGATAAATTCCTACCTTGGATGTCAATGCAACTTTTGATGTTGGACACATAAGCATCAGGAAATATCACATCTTCTTTCAACCATTTCAACATTTGTTTCTCTTCTCATTTGGCAATTTGAATATCAAAACTGGAGCTTTGTCGTCATTACTTATATAACTCCTTTTGTTAGCAATACTCTTTTAGTTTCTTACTCGATTTAAGTATCTTCATTGTAACACGTCAATCAAAATATCTTCTAATATGTGGACTATATCATCAATGTGCAGACAAAAACAACTGTAAAAAACACATTCTACACCCATCATAAAGTGTATATCTATCATTTTCTAACATATCATAAAATATTTTTGCATATTCATTCAAATATTCTTAAATATTTTCCTTATTTTATTCACCAGATACATTTTGCACCATTTCCATATGAGGATTCATTTCTACATCTTGACGAATCTCAAACAACTAAAGATGTATAATATCTCTACTAAAATCTTCCACACATTTACTAGATCGTGGTGCAAAATTATATCAGTGTGATAGGTTTTCCAAGATGACTCATTTCATTGCATGTCATAAGACTAATGATGCATCATATATAGTTACACTATTCATTAGAGATATTATACATTTTCATGGGATGCCTACGACGATAATGTCAAAAAGCGATGCTAAGTTCCTTAGTTATTTTTGGAAAATGTTGTTGGCTTAGTTAGGATTGAAACTATTATTTTCAACTGCAAACTCAATACCAAACTGTAGTGGCAATAAGACTTTGTTAACCTTATTTTGTGCATTACTTAAGAGTAACCTTAAGACATGGGAATATTATCTACCACATGTCAATTTTGCATACAATAGGGTGATTCGTAATGCGACATAGTTTTATCTTTTGAAATTGTGTATTGGTTTAATCTACGTACAACGTTAGCTACATTTCCTTTACCAGTTCATTGATGGAAATAAATGAGCCGAATTTCTAAAACAGGTCCATGAGAAGGCACATGCGAACATAGAGAAACAAACAGAGAAATACTTCAACGATGCAAAAAAAAGGAGGAAAGAATGTGGTCTTTCAACTTGGCGATCCCGTGTGGGCTCATTTATGGAAGGAGAAATTTCCCTAAAATCGTAAATTCAAACTCATACCTTGTAGCAATGGTACTTTTAATGTTTTTGATCGTATCAACGATAACGCCTACAAGATTGAACTACATTATGTATGTGATGTTAGTTCAACTTGCAATATCAATAATCTGGCTCATTTTGATGCAATTGATCATCCTAATTTGATCCCTTTCAAGAAGAAGGGGATGATGAGGAAGACACTTTAAAGAAGATACCAAGTACACGTCAATCGATCACGTGGGCTAGGGGTAAAAAGATTCAGAACATGTTCGTTCAAGTGGTCATAGAAAACTCGCAATGGTGCCATAAAGGCATCACGAGGCATCCATACTAGCACACATGAATTGCACAAGAAGAATAGGTTGAGAGGAGGAAGAAGCTAGAAGAGCTAAAATGCTCGGTTTAAGCAAGGAATCGCTCGACCCAAGCAAACTCTCTAGACCAATGTACACGTAAAAACCTTGGGAGCTCGATCTGAGCGAAAATGTGCTCGAGCCAAAAAAAATGACAAGTCTAAAAAAGAATTCAATGACACATATCACATGACCTAAGCATCATACAACCTGACTGAGCATTGGCCGATTCGACCAAGCAGAGGCGCTGCTTGACTCATCATAGTTAACTAGAAGGATTTAAGTGTTAGAACTTTATGCGACGTTCGACCGAACACTTCCCATTTTTCCTTATTTTATTTAGTTTTCTTTATGTTTTTGTTTTTTTTAAATAATGCACCTATTTAACTAGTGTTGGAAAAATCGGTAGGCGTGGTTAAATGTTTGAAGAGCGCATAGCGTCTAGGCAAATTAGGAGGTGACTAGTCGATGTCTGGTGAGCTGGGTATGGTTCAAATGCTACTTCCGGAGTCAATATAGTCGGGAAGCGTGATCCAGGTACATAATCCAAAAGGTAAAATTATGGAGTCCCAAGAGTTATCAAAAGGGTACTCATGGTTATCCATGACAAAAAAAAATTATCTCAG
>CM071864.1:46992361-47011336 GCA_036759665.1 Gynandropsis gynandra | reverse complement strand
GATTCTAGCCATTTCCTTCTTGCCAACTTCGAATTTCCTTCTTGCCAACTTCGAATCGATCCCTCTCAAGTTCGAAATCACTTGTTCTTTCTTGGCTTTTACTCTCCCAGAATGCAGGTTTGGCTTTTACTCTCCCAGAATGCGGTTTTTCCCACGTTCGAAAATTAAGGGTAAATTTGTCTTTTCTCCAGTTTTTTTTCCGATTAAATAATTATTTTAGGGAAGGGTATTTTTGAAGCGTTTTAGCCCTACGAGGGTATATCTGATATTCCGCCCATCCCACCAGATCTCTTAACAATTTACCTACAAAACGACAAACATTTTTTTATATATAAAAGAATTTATAATATCTTATGGGTTTTCTATTCATGATACATATTATATAAGATTTGTACGGTTTGTAATCATATCCGTATGAAACGGATCGTAAATTGGGACGAAAAAAAATACATTTGATGTTAGGATTTCAATTCTAATTTTTTTAAGTTTCAATTTCAACCCTACCACATATTAATTTTGTATTTTAAGCGATATTTATGATTCAAGTAATTTTAATAATTCAAAGATCTTTGCGATTCAAACGACTCTTCAAATTTAAACAATCCTTGCGACTCAAATGATTTTTATGATTCAACGAATCTCTTGAATCGAAGAGGGTCATGTGTCTCAAATGACAATTTCGACTCAAGCTACTTTTATGATTCAAGTGATTCGTACGAAGAGGGTCATGAGATTCAAGCGACCATTACGATTCTAGTAACCCTTGCGATTCATTGAGTCTTTTGAGTCGAAGAGTCATGAGTTTGAGCAACTCACTGGAACTCCTGACTAGGGGTGCGATACGGGCCAGGCTGGTCCGAGCCCGAAAAAGCCCGCATTTTTGCGGGTCGGGCCAGCCCGGCCCGGATACGATCGGGCCTAGAATTTACGGCCCGAAACCCGGTCCGACGGGCTTTGGGTGGGCTCGGGCCTAAAGAGATAAAAAATTAAAAAATTTAAACAAGTCTAAAACGCCTAAATTAATCCATAAGAATCCAAAATTCACGTTAACAAATTTCGAAATGCTAAACAAATCTAGTATTATAGTCTAAAGCACACATCAACAAAGATTAAAAACTATTCCATACAAGTCCATAAATGAAGAAACACAAATACAAACAAATTTGACTTGAATCTCTTGCTCTTCCGGTTACACAATCAATATCCTTATTGGGTCGCGGCGAGAAATCCATCGGGGCCGCTCAATATAAAATTTACACATTAGTCAATCAAAGAAACCAAATCAACAACATAAACAATCGTATAATCTCGATAATTTGAATTGAAATGTTTAAACTTAATCTTTTTCATCGTAACCAAGTAACCAAGAACGGACAAAAATTAAGGTCGAACGTTTGAGGGTAAGAGACGGCTTTTGTATTTGTTGAGCACACGCGAGTCGACGCTGAAAGAAGACTCTGAAGCAACTGTCCTGATCGGAATACTTAGGATATCAGAAGGCATAAGCGCTAACTCAATACTATATGTCTTAGTGTTAGACTTCTAGAACTGCAACACATCCATATCGGTATGATCTTGCATACATATATTAGGATCACACATACATTTGTGATATTTTCCTTTTCACTTTTTTGTGTCACATATATGATATATGTGTAAAGTAAACATTTATTTGTATACGTCACGACAAGGAGGTAGGGGGAGGGAGAGAGCTCCTGAAACTGACGGAGGAGAGAGCACTAGGGTTAGGGGTACGGGTCATTTTCGTGTTCGGGCCGCCCGCGGGCCGAGCCCAGTCCGGCCCGAATTTTACGGGCCAAAATTTTTCAAGCCCGAGCCCAACCCGATTGAAAACGTGCCTATAATTTTTGGCCCAAACCCGTAATTTTTCGGGCCGGGTTCGGGTCGGGGTTCGGACCGGGCTTGAAATTGACATCCCTACTCTTGACCCTTGCAACTCTTGACCCTTTTCGATTCAAAATCGTCTCTCACTCGAAATTATCTCTCGCTCCTTGCTCTCAACTTCAAAATTGTCTATCGATCATTGTTTTCAACTTCGAAATTACCTCTCACTCATTGCTCTAAACTTCGAAATCGTCTCTCGTTATTTGCTCTCAAGTTCGAAATTATCTATGACTCTTTGCTTTCAACTTTAAAATAGGTTTCATTTCAAAAAAATATCAATCCGTATATATTTTCACTTGAAAAATAAAAACGTATTTATCTTTTCTTTAAATTCTTTGTTTTTTTAGATTTTAAATTTTCGAAGATATACCTCAAATATAGAAATCATAGGAAATTAGCGTTGATATTTTTTCATAGGAACTAGTGTATATATATATATAATATTTTTAGTTTACATAATTTTATATATGTGTATATATATATATATATATGCGTGTATAACTATTTGTTCTCGAATTCATTTGTTCTACGCTGACCTAAAGTGAGAAGCAAGAAAGGAACCTCCTTTTTCGCCAAATGACTTGGGAAAATTAGTTACTCTTCTCTCTCTCTCCCTTTCTCTCTCTCTCTCTCTCTCTGAGACTCGTTTTTGAATTTCGGTCTTGAGAGAATGATAGATTTCAGTCGAATTCAAAAGGAATTGCAAGACTGCGAGAAAGACAAGGATGCCTCGGGCATTCGGGTCAGCCTGATATCCGACAATCTTACCCGGCTTGTCGGAGCCATTCCCGGTCCAATCGGAACTCCGTACGAAGGCGGCACATTCCAGATCGATATCACTTTGCCAGGTTCTCGAAGATACGTTTATGTTTTTTGAATTGATTGCGTGTGGTGCTGAATTCGATTTCTAGGCTCGAAGATTTGGGTTTTAGCTTCTGGGTTTAGGGTTCTGGGTATAGGGTCATTTTTGGATTGAAATCTAAAAATTTAGGGTTTGTGAGAAATCAGAAGTTGCTGGTGGAATGTAGTTATCATTAGCAAATAGTACTTTAAATGTGTTAACTTGTGGACGAAGAATGAAAGATGCTGGGAGTTTTAAACCTTTGCGTAGTCTTTTTTGTTAATAAAATATGTATAGATACGGAATGATAAGTCGTTTTCCTTGGTTTGTTTGTTTCATTGCAGATGGGTATCCATTTGAGCCTCCGAAAATGCAATTCACGACCAAAGTTTGGTAGGATTAATGAGCATCTAAATTTTATGTCCATTGAATTGCCATTATGTATCATTTTCAACCTTATGGATTTGAAAAGTGGAGGAACTTCGAGTAATTAATACTGGTTTCCTTCTTATATGGTACTTAAAACTTTGTTCTGGACAACTCTTCCAACTCCATATATATTTATTTAGGGCAGCTTGCATGTTTTTGTGGTCAATTATTGAAAATGGCACCCTATTTGTGATTGAAGATCACATTCTTCTTCTGAGTTTAGAAGCCTTTTTTGACCATTGTGAGATGCTTCTGCCGATTACAGGAGCCATCCTACCAGTGATGTTAGATGGATTTCTAGTGACAATTTAGGAAATACAAACATTGAGCCATGTTAAATTACAGACCTATAAGATGTGCCTCTTAGGAGTTTACTCATTTTCTTTTGCCAAAGCATAGGATATGTTTGTTTACGGTCTTGATGCGGTTCAAAATGTAATTCTGGAACAGTTGTTTTAAGATTCTGTTCGACACTATAGGGTTGTTTTCTTCTTCAGAACTGTTTTTGGAATATTGTGATATTACTGTATTGCTTGAAAGGTCTCTTGCAAGTACTGCATAAGTGCATTTGTTCAATGCAATTTATGCTAATGAAGCTTTCATTTGCATTATTTCACCTGATCAAACCCAAAGGCACCCAAATATTAGTAGCCAAAGTGGGGCAATTTGCCTGGATATCTTGAAGGACCAGTGGAGTCCTGCTCTTACTTTGAAGACAGCTCTTGTTTCCATCCAAGCATTACTGTCGGCTCCGTTAGTTTATGGCTTTTCGGTTGTCTTTGAGATTTCCATTTTGTCTGATATTTACAGTACCTCAAGGAACATCAGACATTTGTTACAACAGCTCGTTACTGGACAGAAACTTTTGCCAAGAACTCCTCTATCGAGGAAAAGGTATGTTGTTGATACTGCTGATAGCTAATATCTTTGTACCATTTAGGACGTGAAACTCTTATGAATTTTAGGAACTTAACACGATAGTTAAATCATACTGAATTTTAGGAACTTTGAGCCCTAATAAACTGTATATCTGTGTATTGGATTGTTGTCTTAGGTGAATAGACTCATGGAGATGGGTTTTGGTGAAGCTCAAGTAAAGAGTGCTCTTGAATCTGCTGGTGGAGACGAGAACCTGGCCCTCGAAAAGCTCTGCTCTGGCTAGCATCCTTCTAACAAATGGTAAATAAATCCGAGCTTTAACATCTTGTTAGCGTCACGGGAATTGGATTTTCCTTTCTTATTCTGCTCTATGTTTCTGCTCTTGCTGGCTTTTGAGGGCAAAAATGTATTTCGAACAAAGGCAAAGGAATGTGAGATATCGACTTTAATTTAGAAAACCTCAATGGCATATGTCAATACATAGTTTTGGTATGTACAGATGCGTAATTGGTTGTTTTGCTCAAGGGTTCCTAATGGAATTTGGTCTGGGTCCTTGAATTGAGATTATTGTGATACTTCACTTACATCGAAAATTGATACAAACCAAAAAGGTCATGCGCACTTTGCTCTCTCCGGTTATTGGTATTAATGCTGGTATAGTTCCGTATAGAGTTGAATCAAATACATTGCTCGGTTATCCAGTCTCTTTCTTGGATCTGAATTCATCGGCTTAGGCTGTTCTATCTAGGATTTATTGTGTTCATGAATCGGTTTGGTTCGGTTTTTCCTTGGTTAAATCGTCGTCATGTTAATAGGGAAAGGCAATTCAGGTCATTTTTGGATGATTGATGATGCCAATCTTATATGAGATTTAGAAAATTTGACCTAATGCGGATGGCCTTAAATAGCATCATGGTGTGGCAGCGGTATAATGTCCGCAATCACTTGGTGGCAATTTCAAATAGAACCACGGCGTAGTGAGAGCGCGGTAACAACCTTCGTAGCGCGATTAAATATATAAAAAACATTGTGGTAATGAAGCGTTGTCAAATACGATGATTTAGGGTTTAATTAGTGGAAACGCGACGTTTACATTTAGCGGCATTCATGTCAGCGATTAGCGGCGTTTTGTTTCATTTTGTCTGAATGGTGGAAACGTTTGCGGGCGACTGCGACTAGAAGCGAATGGTAGAAAGTTGTTGCGATTGCATTTTGAACAAAATTACCAAAATAGACAATTATTAATAAAAGAAATTATTTAAATTTTGTTGTTTAATATATACTTTTAAATTATAATTTTCAAATATTTGAAATAAATTTAAAAATTTCAAAATTAGTAAAATATTTAAATATATAATACATATACATATATATATGCCTATATATTTACGATTAATATAAATTATAATAGAAACTTAAAATAATTTTATCAAAACATAATCAAATATTTTCATACACCCACATATATATATATATATGCATATTTATATATATTTACGGTAAATATAAACTATAACAAATCATTGAAAGAAAATTTGAAATATGTATAAATATTTTTATATAATAAAAAAATTTGAAGTGTATTTCGTAATCTTATTAAAAACGCATTGAAACTCAAAATGATGCTAAATAATTCTGGATTTTTAAATTCCGCATCCGTCGTGTTTGCGGGGAACTGTGACTCCACCAATCGGTTTTAATGTCGCCCGTAATCGTCAGAAAACGCAGCCGCCACTTCAACTCCACCAATGAGGGTCTTAATCGCAACGTGTTGTATCGAAGCCTTAAGCAGTGCTACCAAATCATACTGTTGTGGCTACTAGACGTAACAATTATTGCTCCGCAAAGGATCATGTCAATTAATTTAATGAAGCTAGAGATGTGTGAACGGGATCATGTCAATTAGTTTAGTGAAGCTAGTGATGTGTGAACGGGGTCCTGAATAACAAGTTTTATGTGTGAACGGGGTCGTGAATAATAAGTTTGATGTGTGAACTTGCCAAAAACATATTATATGAAGCTAGAGATGACGTTGGTCCATTAATTTAGTGTACGAAACCAGTTGTTAGAATTTATGAATTGATTGCCAAATTCAATTACCCATGCTTACATTTAAAATATGAAGCTGTATAGTTGAATTATAGAGAAAAATCATTACTACAACTTTTTTTTGTCATTCTTTTTGTTTCTATCATTCTACGGTCCATTAAACTACAATCACATCATATAATTTTGTTAGTTTTATAGAGAATATGAAGTCAACTGTCTTATCAACTTATGTAATATTAAATTATACATGTTATGTTATGATTTTGATTTCTCACTTTAGTTGTTTTTGTTGTGAGGAGTTTGGTCAAATCACAAAAAACGTGACATGAATTAGTGTCCATAGAAGACAACATTATTCTATGGCTTGTTTTTACACCGGTTAATTTTTCCTTATTCTTTTAATTTGTCATTTATATTCACATCCCTTCCAAAAAAAAAATTGGAACAAAATTTAAAAATAATAATTGCACGGAAAGAACAAATCACAAAATTCCTCAATTCTTTTTAACTTCTTAAAACCAGTGTTCTAAAAATCCCTCTAGGCGTCCGCTTAGGCCCCGCCTAGGCGCTTCCTGACCGCCCGCCTAATCTCTAGGCGGTCTTTTTTTTTGAAAAACAAGTAACGTCAAAACGACGTCGTTTTGGTATTTAAAGAAAAAAACTAACAATGATATATATTCATGCGTTTATCTTTTATCGACTTTAACATCATCATTTCATTTGTCTTTTTATATGTATTCCATCGTTTATTGTCTTTATCTAAGTCTCTTGTCCTTGCATTTGTATCTAATCCTCGTCTTTGTATTCATCCTTGTTTTCTTATCTTCTATCGTCTCTCGTATGTTGTCATCATCTTCATCTTTTGTCATCGCCTTCATTTCTCATCTTCATCTTTGTTTCGTCTCCACCATTGGCTTCATCTCTCGCATTCGTCATCGCCTCTCGCCTTTGCCCTTGTCTTGGTCTAACATCGTCCTTACTCGACGTCTATTTTTTATGTTTTGTTTATTTTATGTTATTTGTCGTCGTATGTTTGATAGAATTTAATACTTATAAATATTTTTTATAAATATTAAACTTTATTTATTTATATATGTTTTTATAAAATTAAGTATTTTATAATTATATTAAATAAAATAAAATATACATATATCCGCCTAGCCCGCCTAGACACCGCCTAGGCTCCGCCTAAACGCTCTGGACGCTAGGCGTTGGGTGTCCGCCCGCCTAGCGCCTAACGCTTTCTTGAACCTTGATTAAAACAAATACACAAATTAGAATGCTCTCGCACAAAATTGAATTCATAAGCATTTGTATGAAAACTTTTTCGATTCGTCATACATACAGTTATATTCTGACATGTAACATGTCACTAGAAAAATGAAGATTAATGAAACCCTTAACCATTAATAACAAATTTCAAGTAATAATTTTGAATATTATGATTAATTTTAAACGTTACAAATTCAAATAAAAAAAATTTCAAAACCCAATAACCCACAATACCCATAATCACAAATCAAAACATAATGAAACTTTAATTCAAGACCCAAGGACCACAATCATAAGATTTTGTGAAAAGGTTGTATATCATTAGTGTTAAGGTAATAATAATAATAATAATAATAATAATAATAATAATAATAATAATAATAATAATAATAATAATAATAATAATAATAATAATAATAATAATAATAATAATAATAATAATAATAATAATAATAATAATAATAATAATAATAATAATAATAATAATAATAATAATAATAATAATAATAATAATAATAATAATAATAATAATAATAATTAGTGTTAAGGTAATAATAATAATAATAATAATAATAATAATAATAATAATAATAATAATAATAATAATAATAATAATAACTACAACAACAACAATAATAATAATAATAATAATGAAATTTTTAATTATTTTTCAATAATAATATTTGTGATGGTGTTTTGCATTGCTATGGCCTTATCGAGTCTATCGCTAGATCAAAGCTTTCCATTTACCGATCGTGTCGAAGCTAAAGTAACATTCGTGTTAAATTAGCGTTCGAAACAATGGTTTCCAATGCAAAATAAAATGTTATCAATGCGGTTTGCCATTGGTTTTTAACGGAAAGTTAACGGAGGAGGGAATAGGATGAATTTTTAAAGTAAAGGGCGGAATAGGATGAATAACGATAATTTAGGGGTAATCGGATGAACAAAAAAGTTCAAAGGGAATATGATTAAAATGGTAAAGTTAATGGAGAAATAGACTGTTTTCTCTAATAATAATAATAATAATAATAATAATAATAATAATAATAATAATAATAATAATAATGTGTTAGGATTAACGTCCGTAAGTTCTTTAATATGCCCTAAAGTCATTATTTGTAAGTCCAATTTTGACACGTAAGGAATCAAATAGCATCTATGGTGGCGGTTTCCATACAAATATGCAAATTTATCAACAGAAACGATATGATTGACACGAAGAAAATCAATCTGAAATTACTCTGAACGAAATAATATTGTAAAACAAGATGTTTCATATGTGAATGAAAAACGGGTTGGCAGATAAATATGTAGCACCAATATTGTCACAAATAAAAAGTGTAAATTTAAATGGTATCTCAAATATTGAAAGGAGAGTACAAACCCATCATCTGTTGATGAAAATTCCACTCCACTACAAGAATACATGTAAAAACCAATGTCAAACCGCATTGATAACATTTGATTTTTTTTGAAAGCCATTGTTTCAAACGCTAATTTAACACGAATGTTACTTTAGCTCCGACACGATCGGTAAAGGGAAAGCTTTGATCTAGATAAGGCCATAGCAATGCCAAACACCATCACTAATATTATTATTGAAAAATAATTAAAACTTTCTTTATTATTATTATTATTATTATTATATACATACCAAGTAACAAAAGTCTTCAATAAAGGCTTCGCACCAAATTTAAGTGTCAACACGCCAAATCTAGTGTAATTGGTGTTTTCCAACTTCTATTTGTTTTCTCGTTCTGCTAAAAAAAACTCCATACTCGAGCCAATGGTTGACAAGGACTTCGTAGATCTTAGGAGAGATGAAATTCGTAGGGCACTTATCGAAATTCAGATCGATGGGCAAATTCTCTTCATGGTTCGTGATTAGTGACATCAAATGTTTATCATCTTTCCATCAATCATATACCATACTATGGTATTGAGGTTTCTAATACCATTCTTACTGAACTAAATAAATTTAAACATTAGTAATATATATATATATAAATATCAATTAATAAATCTAAAATTATTATTTACCACGAACACAGTCCACCAATAGTCTTTGGTAGCATGTGGTATGACATCCGACCACTGTATGGGTAAAAGTAGTTTGTCTTGACGCATCAGGTAGTATTGAACCAATTTTTTCATCAGTGTCGAATCTAAAAAACGAATTAGTTACATAAACATAATATATATTATAAATTAAAATTAATTTATTAAAACTTGCGAATACGTTGGTTTACCATCCATCCGGGTTTAAAACATTTTCAGATGTAACCAACACGTAGCCAATGCTCGAGACGTAACTCGTCAACGATTAGAACTACAGGGATATGAAAAAAATAATATGAAACAACTTTTCGATGCTAAAAACTCGATTTCGTTAGTTTTCATTATGACAACATGGGTAGTAACGGTGGGAGACACGGGACCAATAGTGACCCACGTGACTTTGAGCACCCAGTCGATGTGTCTTGAGTCCCTTTAGGACTCGAATTTTGTGAAAAGAATTAAACCAACCCTATACGCCAAGTTAAATTTCACCACAATACCAACTCAATATCAACTCACACATAACTGGTCTACACCAAATTAAACCTATCTAATCCAAACTGCATCTAAATCAACCCAAACCGCTTCTAATCCAAACCCAATCAATCGGTTTGGTCTAAACCATACCAAACCCATCTAAACCACCTTAACACACCTAAATCGATGAAAATTTAAAATTCGTACCAAAAACGAGATTTGTACCTAAACCGAAATTCCTAATCTAAATGAACTTAAATCTTCAAAATACATCGAAATATATACTTAAAAGTGTGATAATTTTATTGAACAACTAAATCTACCTTACATACATCTAAATCTATCCTAAACCGAAATATACATTAAAAAATAAACCTAAACCAAACATAACCTATGTTAAATAATATATCTTTTAGCAATCTGGGTTCCAGTTGCAACCACTAATATATGGCGAGAAGCAATTAAGGAATGGATGAACTTTAGAAAATTTTCAAAAATTGGAGAGAAAGAACCGTTGATTCGAGTTTGTTAACTTTTCTAAGGAGATGTCGTTACAGTGACACTATCCATTAGACATTAAGTGCACTCATGATGAGATGCTATGATATTAACCTAGACCGATATTATTTGTTAGATAGATGAAAACAAACTAAAACCCCCTAGTAATTCGGTAGCAAAACTTGGAACTTGTCTTCTTTAGCAAAAGACGTCTCAAACCCAACTACAATCCAACTAAAAAGTCATAGACTCAATGAATGACGCCACAACACTTGTGATCTAGTGGTTATAAATCGGTAAATATTCAAAATGTTTTCAAGAGTTCGGAAGCTAAATCTCTATTAGCAAAACAAATGTCAATTTTATTGATGAAAACTTGGTTAAAATTTCATACAGTATGTCTCTTATTTATAAGGTCCAAACAATAATAAAAACTAAATAAAATAATCTAACTTAACAAAACACACTAAAAATGTTTGGTTAAGCGATATAACCACTTGGTCAAATATCACATAAGTCTTAACCATAAAATCCACAAAACTAAAGTATTTTGGTCCAAAGAATTTGCTAAGGCGAATGATTCCGGTTGAGTATTTTTAGTTCCATTATATTCTTGTACCTCTCGGCCTTCTCCTTGTAGGACCCTCTTATAGTATTGCTTAAGTGCTCCATGGCATCCTCGTGGGGTCATTGTCCTTCCTTCTATGTCCATGTGAGCGAACATGTCTCAAAGCTCCTTTGTCTTGACCCTTATTGTTTGTCCTCATGCGACTTGTGATGGATCCAAGATCTTGTCATCACCATTCCCTCCTCTTTTAAAAGTATTTGACCAAAAATCATGTTCTTCAGCTGCATTGATATGAACCAAGTTAATGACATTGAAAATTGAATGTACGATGTACTCAATTGGTAATTCACTTTTGTAGGTGTTAGGATTGATTGTGGACTTTAAAAGGTCCATATCACTGTATCATAAGCTAGCATTTGTACCTTTGTAGGAGTCTTTCTATCCCCACATGCACCCACACCACTTCTCCTAGTTGGAAGATTGTTCATACCACATGTAGTCCTTTCTCTTTATCTGGTGATTCCTTCTTTAAGAAACCATCTCGAGAATTCTACAATGAACGAGGAACAAAACTAGAAAAAAATATCAATTAATTTGTTAGGAAACAACACCTATTTGGGCATAAACACGTTTAATCGTTACGGTAAAAAGTTTGTGTTCTCTCTCACACTCATAGAAAGAAACGTTATTCTCACGGGTGTCTTCTCACAAGCCTTTATCTGGGTTACTCTCAAGACCTCACTGTTTTCATGTTGATCTGTCTCATGGTTACTCACATTCTCACACCTATCGCCATTCGATAGTTGTTCCATGGTATCTTATGTCGAGCGCTACAGGTTATTATTCATGTGCTGCCTCATTCTCCTCACAAATCTCATCCAACTTATGAGATATATAATCAACCCCTTGTACCACATTGTTGTTTGATACTATCACGTGTTCACCATCTGCCCAGACCAAAATTGTCTGCTAGTTTTGACATTTATTAGTGTAGTGACCTTGACCCTAGTATTTGAGACATATAATGTCACAATTACATGTACGAACTTTGCATTGTACTCTCGGTCCAGATATCTCTTTGTAAGAGTCCTCTAAAATTCAAATTTCCTGCACTAATTTCCGGAGAGGTTGATTTGCCTCTCTATGGTAATGAGAGAGTACAAATCGACATCTCATCACTTGACGTATTTCATACCATGTTACTATTGGTTTCTCTCCAGATTATCAACGTGAACGAGTGAGATGATCCCACCATGCAAGGGCATACTCATAAACTTCATCAAAACTAGTTTCACTTTTGTGAGTTTGGAATATTGATGGCAATTGGAAACCATTTCAGTTTTTCTCTTCCATTCAAAGTATGCTTCCTCATAGCTCTAATTCCACAAAATTTGAAATCTCTAGCTTGACATTAATGTCTTCTTGATTCTTGACTGGATGGACATATCGTGGTGCTTGAAGTTTTGTGTATTCATTTGCGTCCATATTCACAGGTTATGGATTTATAAAAAACATAATAGTCTCCTCGGTTGTGTTGCCAGACTCCATGATCGGTGTCTTCCATTCGATGAGGTCGACGGCTATTAGTGAATTCATTTCACAACACCCTATTGAATTCCATCATAATGAATAACATTTGTTTGTGCAACATCATCGCTCCTCGACCATGCGGTGGTTCATCGTGGTTGTATCATGAAGTAGACATAAAAGTGATGCCTACAAAACAAAACAAAATAGTAAAATAGAAAACAATAAATGAAAGGTTGATGAAAGAAGCTCATTATCTTTTAGAAAGTGTTTCGGTTGATTTTTTTCTTTTTCTCTCTTGTTTTTTCATTGGCTTCTCTTGTTCGATTTAGTTTAGAATAAAAAAATTCGAATTTAATTCTCGAAGAATTCAAACTAAATCTGGACGCTAGAATTGTAAAACATCGTCGTCATGTCTAAATTTCTAATCTAGTTTCTAGATACTTCTAATGTCTTTCTAGGATTTTTTCTATTTTAATCTATTTCTTTTTTTCTTCCTTATTTTTAGATTTTTCTTGGTTTTTCTTTTTATTCGTTTTTTTGTTTTCTTTCATTTTTTTCTTCCTTTTTGTGTTTATTCCTTTTCTTTTCTTCATTTTATTGTTTTTTGTTTTCTATTTTGGCTTGGCTTCTTGCTTTCTTTTTTGTTTTTTAATTGACAGAAACTTAAATATATTAGCTTAAAATATAATGAAAGAAAACAATTAAAAAATAAAAATAAAACGAGAAAAAGATAGACTAACGCAAAAATGAGACTCTAATAGCACGTGATAAGGACCTAGACCGGCGTTATATTGTTAGATGGATGAAAACAAGCTAAAACCTCTAGCAACTCGATAGGAAAATGTGGAACTTGTCTTCTATAGAGAATAATGCCCTAAACCCTAACTACAGCTGAACTAGAAATGTCATACATTGGATCCCTTCAAGAGTTTGATAGCTAAATTTCAATAATTAGCAAGAAAAAATATCTATTGATTTTTATACATTGGATCCTGTGTTAATGAAAACCAAAACATTAATGGATCAAATCACATATGGATATATATCACTTTTAGACCAACACATTCTTGATACTCGAACTATAAAACCTCCATAAGAATATCATGAAAGTCTGGTTCTTAAGATGAATAAGAAAAATTAGCTATTGTTACATAAATATAATAATTACTTATCTTTTTGTTTGAACCATGATTAAGTATAGCAAACATGTAGCCACGAATAAACATTATCAGCTAACATTTTACCATTTCTATTGGATGTCTTACAGAGTCAGTCAACCACATGGATAAGGAAGTATAATTTGTGTTGCAATTGTAAACCTAAAATAAAATCAATGCTTACTTGGTTGTACAACCGTTGAGTATTTGTTTGTTCTTTCATCGCAAGTAGACTTCCATCCGTCAAATATGGATTATTCATTTGTGCTTCGTCACAAAAAATTATATATATATATATATATTAATACACATGTTTAAAAAAATTTATAATAACTAATATAATACAACAACAGTTTTGTATTTTACCTTCATATTAACAGAGCTCTTCGTAATTTAATAAAATGTAAGTATGTGTGTGATGAAACTCTTGACCGAGCAGTAATCTTTGCATAACTTTCCCACTCAACCATCTTGTTTTGTGATCATATGAAGAATATTGGTAAAAAATTATCGTATTCAAATTAAATGTTTTGCATTCTTGTTTCGTGATGTGTTCTTGTATTTTGTCGAAATATATGGACCAAAATAATACTATATGAAATATAAGATCTCTTAGTTGATATATTTCTTCAAAATTTATCCATGTGGTTTATTTGTGTTATACACCTTCCTTTCAATATGGAAAAAGAACCTTTCGAAAGAATATATCCATTGCAGCTGTACAAGACCATACACTCAACTTTATATGAAAGATGTATCGTCAAATGATACACAGAAAGAATGAGTAGATACCTTTTCCAAGGCATATAATATGTAAAAAATATTATCTTTTTTTAAAACTCACACATCATTTACTTTTTAATTTTGAGCAAATATCTTTTTAGAACAAGCTAACACCGCACAATGGTTTATAAGCAGTTTTAGGGATTGCATGAAAACATGACAATGACTTTTCATGTCTTGTACCTTTCCATTGTTGTGATCCACACAATGAGCTATGTTTGACATATTACCGTCTAAAATTTTCACATTTTCTTCTAACCATTTTAGCATAACATTTCAGAGTGCAACACTAAGTCTAAAAATGAGTATAGGTGTTTTACCATCTCTACTAATTTTAAACTCATTTCATGCACATATATCTCAAATATCCAACTTTGATTTTTCATTGCCTTTGGTTATCTAGTGATATTCATTATCATATCAATAATTTTGTCAAATAATTTTTTTATATTTTCCATATTTATTCTACCATCATCCTTTGATAATTTCCTACTGATTTTTCCAACAATCGTGCGTTGATAATTTTCAACCGATTTTTTTAAATGTCTTTTGTTGATAATTATTACGGTTTTCTTTTCACTCGATATGCGTTGATAATTTTAATTGAATTATAATTTGATAATTTAAACTCTTCAACACAAATTTGAATGGTTTTAAAAGATATTTCAATGGATTTTATCCTTTGATTTTTTTTTAAAAGTTCAATTTATTATCAGTTGATTTTTTTATGTTGAAATCCATTGACTTCCATTGAAAAATTCATTGAAAATAACATGTTTCTTGTAGTATTATACCAATTTTGGTAATCTCAAAATCCCTCACATCTATCATGTTCATTGTTACTACAATCAAAAGTCCTTTGTAATCTATTCGCTCAAATAGTATCTCATCTTCCATCAAATTGTGTTGTGCATATTTATCCTCCATCTTATTTTTCTTAAATTTCTTTTATTTCATCTTAAAGAATTATTTAACAGAAAAAATTCATGATGACAATCAAACCAACACAATTTACTATTGTGTTTTATTATGAATGAATTTTATCCTCCTTATAGTATAGACACGTAAGGCATAATGTATTTATAACATACCTATCCCAAAATATTTAATTAGAATTAGGAATGTCCACCATCACTCTCCCAAAGATGGCCACGTGTATCATTAATCTAAATAATAATAACTATACATTACTAAAATTCAAATCCCAATAAAATTCGAAAATTCAAAATACATATATATTGTCTCAAGACGTTAAATCAATGTAAACAAGATAATTCAAAGATATTTGGGAAGAATCTGTTGTAATCCTCTATACTTGTTTTTTAGTTGTAATGTGCGTCCTCATCCCTTATCCATCCATGAAAACCATAAACGGGGTGAGTACGATTAAGTACCAAGTGAGATCGATGCATGTATAATTTGCATACATCTAACCGCCCACTTGATACGCAATATAGTACACACATATCAAATATAAACACTTGTACACCTAACCCACCCCATAAGAATACCTGCAATCAAAAACTAGTACCCTACCATGATTGTGCTCATAAGGCCCCACTATACCCTAACTATCATAGGACTCGCAAGGTCCACATGACCGCTAATGTCTCGGCACAATGCTCGAAGATCTCACTAGTACCCAATTGATATAACATGAGCTTTCACAATCTCATGAGACTTCAGTATAGCCGTGATGCTTACAAGTTCCATCGACCTTAGCCACTATAATCTAATGTGCGTAAGATCCCATTGGATCCCAGCATAACCATGACATTAGCAAGGTCCACAGATTCCATCTGCCCCACTTTAGTGCTCGTAAGATCCCATAAGATCTCAGCGTAATTTGCCCTTCTCGTCGCAATCCTAATGAACCATTTAACTATCATCTTTGACCCAGTAGTCCTGATGCGTATCAGAGTTAAATATAACCTAATCTACCCGCAAGTGCACGGCACGTGTGTAGTATTTTAGGTGTCGATCCCACAGAGACTACGCAACACTACCTAAGCCCGAACTACGAATCAAACTTGCTAACGAAAGAATGTGAATAAGGAATGAAATACTGAAAGTAACTAAACTACTTGGGTTCTAACGATGAGATAAACGTCCTAGGAAACCGGTTTCACCACAAGACTACCGAAACCAACGATCAACCTACCTATCATGCAATCCCTGTTAAAGCTATCTAAGGCGGACGATCCTAACATGATATCTACCCTCTCTCAAGGCATAGACACGTGATCTAGACAAGCTGCCCCCTACTTTCGTGGCTGACACCATGAACTAAACCCATAAACTCTGTGATTCGCCCGTTCACCCTCAACCGTTGCTACCCTACTTTCGTGGCCTAACCTCGGTTGTTCTAAACCTGACCTTCCAAGACTAGAATTCTCCTTTCGGTCCTTCTCCTAATCCCTAACACATGCATCTACGTGATCAGCGCAAACACAAGTAGATTTAAGCACTCAAACAGAGAATAGATAAACTAAAACGGGAAGATGCATTCAAAATAGATCAAAAGCGGTCTCGGGATAGCCAAGGGCTAATCCCTTCTCCTAGAACAAACAAACTACTCGCTCATGCGTCTGTAAAGAAACATAAACATAGTAGAAAGTCTAAGGAACATAAAAACCAAACAAAACCGAAGTGGTGCTGCTTGATCTCCAATGCTCCTCGCTTATCTCCTCGCAAGAATCTGCTCTAACTTCGCTCAATTGTTCTCCTCTGTATGCTTGTTGTAATGACGTCTTTTTGCCTCCTTTTAAGCCTCCTAAGTCGGTCCAATTGTTGCCCTAATTGCCCCACGAGTTCCCTTATGTTTTAAGTTAAGTTTACTTAAGTTTTGAGCAGTTTCGGGCCGCTACCCGCTCGGGTAGTGAGTGTACCCGCTCGGGTGCGGCTAGGGCAGTTCGTGCGCGTCCTGTGGTGCTGGAATGGTGCCCGATCGGGCATGGCATGTGTGCCCGCTCGGGCACAAGGAAAAATGGTAGGGAATGCTTGCCCGAGTCGTGCTAAATGGTCCACACAATTGGCCGTAGGTTTTGCCCGATCGTGCAAGGGTTGTGCCCGACCGGGTGAGGCTTTTCCATGCTCAATCTCGTCCCGTTTGTCCCGTGATGATCCCCAAAGTTGCTCCTTAGCTCCGTGCATGTTCCTTTAGCTCCAAAATAGTCCAAATACGCGTAAAAACCTGTAAGAACATGAAAAGCACGAAAGCAAGTAAAACGGATACAGAATCATACGTAAAACATCACATATGTATCAAAAACGTCTCCTAAATCGTGCAAGAAATACGTATGAAAACGAGATGATCAAAATCCCCCAGACTTGAATGTTTGCTTGTCCCTAAGCAAACGTAAACGTGGAATACATGGGGTATGAAAATACGAGAATCCCCCTTCTCCTAGAGATACCGCTAAAGCGAGCCTAACCGATCAACTAGCATATTGTGAGCAAATTCGGCCTACTCGAGTTTTCAGCCTTAATCCTAGGTCCACCACGGTTACCCATAAGAAAGTAAATCAAAGGAGACTAGACACGCTACCGTAACTCCCTCCACCAGACAAGACTTCAGACTATGCTAAACCTAGGTCAACCGAGGATAATTCCTTGTGTTCGACCCTAGTTGCTACACGATCCGTATCCTTGCGGAAGCGTTAGTCTAGGTAATTTATTACTTGAGTCTACGCACATCAGCCAACCCACCACTTAGACCCGAGCCACCGAAGGGGTAACAAGGTCGATGCACTCATATCGATTTTTTATCATGCTTATTAGGCACTATTTCTATCGACAGTGGAGTGTTAGTGTGTGCTTTTTATTCTGCAAAACAAGCTCGATTTTATATGATCCAATGATCCTCAATGTAACCAAAGTAAAGTGTCGTCTACACGAAGTATGACCATCTGGGTAGAGAAAATAAACGACAGACCAGCCTAGCAACCTCGTCTAAACATCCCCACAAGTAACACTAGGATTCCCAAGAACTACGACCTATTGTTTTTCAGCCGACTAATAAGCTCTAGCGCATAGAAAAACCTAGCTCAATCATGCAAAGTCTCACGGAAAAGGTCAACCTCTTATGCATTCCTAAGTTCAGGGTTCATCTCAAAACGTGGCACCGGACAAGTGCCTTGGGACGACTCTGACTCAATAAAAACAAAAACTAACTAAAAATCGCATAACTAACAAAATAAAAAGAAAAAAAAAAGAAAAACAAAACCACCTGACAAACGTGAGCTGCTCCCCCCGACTTGAATTGAACGACGTTCCTCGACGAGAAGCTCCGATGGAGGATGAAGGAAGTGAAGAACGTTTGTGGTGTTATTTTTTTTTGTGTTTTTCTATTTTTTTTTGTTTTTTTGTTTTTTTATGAAAAATAAATAACCGAGTCTTAACCTAAAAACTAAGAAAATTAAAAGCAAACAGCTGGGTTGCCTCCCAGAAAGCGCTTATTTAACGTCATAAAGCTTTGACGTCTCCATTCCTCATGCGTGCGCGACGGGTGGACCGGAAAGGGAAAT
>CM071864.1:46953531-46975024 GCA_036759665.1 Gynandropsis gynandra | reverse complement strand
CCCGTTCACCCTCAACCGTTGTTACCCTACTTTCGTGGCCTAACCTCGGTTGTTCTAAACCTGATCTTCTAGGACTAGAATTCTCCTTTCGGTCCTTCTCCTAATCCCTAACACATGCATCTACGTGGCCATCGCAAACACAAGTTACATTCAAAATAGATCAAAAGTGGTTCTGGGATAGCCAAGGGCTAATCCCTTCTCCTAGAACAAACAAACTACTCGCTCATGCGTATGTAAAGAAACATAAACATAGTAGAAAGTCTAAAGAACATGAAAACCAAACAAAACCGAAGTGGTGGTGCTCGATCTCCAATGCTCCTCGTCCTTGCCCTTGCAAGAATCTCCTTAATCTTCTACTGAACTAATCTCCAATGTAAGCTTCCTCTAATGACGTCTTTTTCCTCCTTTTCCTAAGTCGGAGTCGGTCTAGATGTTGCCTAAATTGCCCCCACGAGTTCCCTATGTTTTAAGTTAAGTTTACTTAACTTAATAGGTAATTTTGGGCCGCGACCCGCTCGGGCGGTCATTGTGGCCCGCTCGGGCACAAGGCAAATGGTCGGGCATGACTATGCCCGGTCGTGCAAATTGTGCACGAGTTTGGCCGAAGGTTTTGCCCGGTCGTGCAAGGGTTGTGCCCGACCGGGTGGAGGCTTTCCATGCTCAATCTCGACCCGTTTGTCCTGTGATGATCCTCGAAGTTGCTCCTTAGCTCCGTGCATGTCCTTTTAGCTCCAAAATGATCCAAATATGCGTAAAGACCTGTAAGAACATGAAAATACGAAAACAAGTAAAATGGAAACGGAATCATACGTAAAACATCACATATGTATCAAAAACGTCTCCTAAATTGTGCAAGAAATACGTATGAAAACGAGATGATCACACGTACGAACATGAAAAACAAAGAAGCACATACAATTAAGGTGTTTGCGTTAATAATGAAATAGAGGGTGATAACTTCTACGACATTTTTCACCAAATCCTACAGGTGGAATATGTCAGTCTCATTGGGTTGAAGGTAATGTTTTTTAAATGTCAGTGGTATGATCCAATCGTAGGACGTGGAACACGAAAAAACCGATGGAGAGGAATTGACATCAATCGAGGAAGACAACATGGTAAGTATTATCCATTCATCACAATAGATCGAACAGATCAAGTATGTTATGTACAATATCCAACGACATTGAAACATCGAAGAAAGGAGTGGTGAGTCGTAGTAAAGATCAAGCCACGAGGAATTATAAGCACAGATGAAAAAGAAGGTCCATTGTAAATCGATCATTCGCAACCGATTCGGTTAATTGATACAGACAATCGGGAGGAGATTCTCATAAGAACTAACATAGACGGAGAATACATATGCGATTATGAATACGTTGACCGAAAGATGCAGAAGATGAAAACGACAATGAATTCAACATACAATTGAAGGAAGACTTGCCAATTGAAGAATCTACCGAAGAAGAAATGTAAATTCTATAATGTAATATATAAATTACGCGTTAATTTTTTTGAACTTCACATAATCTAATTTCCGTTGAAATGTTACTTTGTGCATGACACTTAGCAAAAATTTTAAGGTTTCAAAGTTTTAATGGGAATCTGTTGGTAATTTCTAACGGATGCTCGTTGTGAGGGAGTTAAACAGACCACGGATGCCCGTTGTGAAATGTCATCATGGCCTACGCTACAATGGTTTCCGAAGGGTATCCGTTGTAAATTGTAATGGATGCCCATTGCACCGAGAGATGTACGGTCATTTTGACATATGTTTCCTCGGGAGTACGCAACGGATGCCCGTTGAAAACACAGAACTTCGTGTCAATTAATTGCATCCGTTGAGTGGATGTTTTTCCAACGGGCATCTGTTGGAATTTCCAACGGATGCCTGTTGGAAAATTCTGTATATTAAACCTTGAAAAATTTCATTTTCAACACAAATCTAAATCAAAATCCTCTCAAATCTTACAAATCTATCACACATAAACACTTCTAAACACAAAACACAAAATGAGAAATAGATGATTTATCGGATGTGGTGGTATGTTAGCTGGTTGGGCGGGAGCCTCACCCCCGCCTCCACCGCCAGCATATCAGCCTCTTTCACCAATATCGGCACCATCGATATTTGATGAAGATGATGATATGGTGGATATAGACACCTTGATTGATAATGTAGATGGACGTCCCACCCTTTCGATTATCGATTTTGATCGTCATGACGGGATGTTATGGTAAGAATTCAAATAATTAATTTATATTGTTTTTAGTTATAAATATTATCTAAAAATTTCATTTTCATGTGCAGGTTTGATATGAATGATGTTCTCAAACATACAAAAAAACAACATTATCCAGGGATCGCTACAAGATCGCCTCTATTATTCCTGGCAGGTGATGCCAGAAGTTATACGCCGCCGATGGTGGTGTACTTTTATCATAAGTAAAAAATAATATAAAATTTTTATTTAAAATGATTAAGTACATTTATTTTAAACTAATTTATTATAATTAATTTGCAGCTTGTATACATATGGCGGAAGAAGGATAAATCGTGCATCTACACAGCTTGGATACACGACATGCAAGTCTGAATGTTCTTGATGATGAACAATGCCAAGCGCAACTACTACAAGAAGAATGTCAAACTGACATGGAAACGGACGAGGTATTCAAACAACTCGTCCAACATTGGGAGTCTGAGGACTTCAAGGCTAAGAGCGAGAAGGCCAAGAAATGTCGGTACGACGAGAAGGTTCGCGAAGATGGTCTGCATCGTCATATTTTGAGATCAAAATCATTCCCGAAAATAAAGAAAGAATTGGTAAATTTCTTATAGTTATTATTTAAAATTTTTGTTTTTACAATATTTATATAATTATATTATGTTACATAGAATATGCAGAGAATAGGAAGAAAACCGACTCTTCTTGATTTGGTTTTTGAAACTCATGCCAAGAAGAAACTGCTCGAGCGGAATAGACCGTGAAAGCTATGACAGATAAGATCATACATCAATCACAAGCTTTCGGTTCAACTCCCGACGATCTCAATCCTTTACAAAAGGAAAAATTTTATTTGGAGGTAAGAAAAAATTATTTTTTGTGATTCGATTAGTAAATAAAATATTTTCTAATGATTCTCACTTTAAGTTTTTTATTTTGTAGTCGGTTAGACCATACAAGGGACGTCTATAGAGTCTCGATTCAATTCAAAAGGATATCGTCTAGGACGCCATGATGGTAACCCTTGTGGTTCAACAGAGTTATACACAAGAACGACATATCGAGCATCTCTAAACACAACTTCAAGAAATTTGAGCACATATGCGACATATGGAGCGCGTCATAGAATTGCTAAGCAGTCGGGCGTATCAATCCAACATCAGACGGGGGAAACAACGCTGCAACAAGAGTTGGTTATCAATTCGGATGCAACGACTTCTTCACGAGGTGCTAGCGACCACAGGGATGAATTGGACACCACAAATTTAGATGATATGTAATAGAAATTATGTTTTATTTTTCATAAGAACTTTTTTTAATTAATTCAGGTTCTTTTATTTTTTTTTAATTTTTTTATGTTTTTCATAAAATTCCCAACAGATGCTCGTTGACAGTTTTAAAAATTGTAACGGGTATCCGTTGAAATCCAAAAATTCCCGTCATTTTCCAATGGACTTCCGTTGCCATTTCCCGTCATCTCGCCAATGGGCATCCGTTGCAACCCTTCAATTCCCACGCATTTTTATACCAACGGACGGGCAACGAATATCCGTCATAAATTTTCAACGAGCATCCTTTGCAGTTATGTGACGGGCATCCATTACAGTTATGTAACGGGGATCCGTTGCACGGATTGTGACGGGTATCCGTTGCGATTTTGTAACAGGCATCCATTGTAGACATTGTAACGTTCATGCTTACAATCTACCAACAGAGTTTTCTATTACTCCTCCATTGGAATGTTTCAACGGATAATATCCGTTGTAGCACCATTGGAAATCCAACGGATCTTGATTTACAACGAGCGATTCCCAACGGTTGTCGATCCATTGTCGTTCGTTGGGAATCACCTGTTTTTTGTAGTGGTAAAACATATGGTGCACCCCTATTGTTTTGCACTGCATTACGGGTCCAAAAAATCCAAACGTGATCCAAACATTCTGTGCCAAGAAAATGCTTGGCCCGTAGAACCTTTTGCTCGGCTGAGCAATTTTCCTGACATCCAAAAATATCCCTTGAAAATGCTCTGGTAGTAACAAAAACGCTGGATCGATCAGTTTTTATGAACATTTCCACTAGCTCAAAAACCTAACAGTTTCATTGTCTTCCTCGTTTTGTACTCAGTTGAATGGTTTGAGTGCTTGGCATAACACTACACACGGAGTCGCAAATTCATCGAAAAAGTTTGTTTTCGACATCTTTTCCACAAGTATTCCTTCTCCACAATTCTAGACACTATGTATATGTTCATTTCACTCAAATACTCAATTTATGAAATCCATTTATCACCACACAACGTTTCTGAACTATGCAGATCGTATCGCTTTATAACATTCCAAATCTTTAGTTATCATTCCCTAGAACTTGTACGGGGCTTATATAATCGCTAGGGAGAATAATCAATCTAACATGTCCTTAACGAGTTCATCACCATTGAAAGATATTAAGAACAACAAAGGTTCTTACCTTGTTTTTCAGCAATTTTGACAATTACAGTGTTGTCCCCATATGCAGTGGTGAATATGACTGAATCATAACAGCGACCCTTCCCTCTCTTCTCCCATTGCACTCTTTCTCGGTTTATTTCCAAATTTTTTATGTTCTTTGTTTTTTCAACAAAACACATCTCTTCTTATATCCATTATATTCATGCAACCTTTTGGGCCTCCCTCTACTCCAATTCCATTCCCAGTTGTTTCACCATAATTTAGTGATAAATGTGTCTGTTACGAGGCATTTAAGACCTAAAAATATTGTTGTTACGGGTGTTATAGTGTACTCCAACCACACAACATCTCGCGAAGCACAAAAAAACTCTTATTGTCCACATCAACACTACTTTCATATGGAAATTTTATTTCTTTGAAATATCATATGTTTCAATACCGTATTTCTAGAGATAATTTAACTCATAAAACAACACTTGTAAAAAGTATATCAAAGGTTTTTGTTGGATGATCTGGACCTGGTATGCAGGGGCGATTACCGCCATGTTCCATAGGAGCTGTGGAACAGGGCCCTCCGTTCATTAAGGGCCCATTATTAAAAAAAATAATAAAATTTAATAGTTACCCTTAAAAAAATATAGAAACTTTTTCTACGATTTCAGAAAATTTTTATCCAAAAAATACATAAACTCTTTTTACGGTTCCCAGAAAACCCTTATCCTTAAAAAATATAGAAATTTTTCCCACGTTTTCTAGAAAACCCTTCCTAGAAATCCAGAAATTCTCTTTTTTACTCTCTTCCAAGGGTTTTTACTTGAGGATTCAATCGATTACTTAAGGATTCAAGCGATTCCTAGAAATCCAGAAATTCTCTTTTTTACTCTCTTCCAAGGGTTTTTACTCTCTTCCAGAAATCCAGAAAATTACTTGAGTATATGTTTCTGGTCTCTCGTCGTCTTTCCTTTTTATTTTGTTGTGTAATCGGATGGATCAACTTTTTTGTTTGATCCTTGTGGTTAGTTTATGATATGATATCTGTAGAAATAGAAAAAAGAGTAGAAATGGATATGAGCTTTTTGTTGAGTTAAAGTTATTTAGAGAACTTTTACCAAATGAAAAGATAGAAACAAATGCTTTAATAGTATTATTGAAACGGTATAATTGTTTTCCGAATGCAATAATTGCGTATAGAATCTTATTTACTATTCCAATTACTGCTGCTTCTGCAGAAAGAAGATTTTCGAAGCTCAAATTATTGAAGTCGTACTTGCGAACCACTATGACACAAGAAATGTTGAATGGATTAGCTTTAATGACAATTGAAAGTAGTCTCCTAGAGAATTTAGATGTGAAAAGCTTGATCGGATATTTCGTTTCAAAACATGCAAATAGAATAGCTCTTTTCAAATGAATGTTGTAAATATTTATTGTATATAAAAGAAATTCTTTTGTATCGACTATTCCGTTTCGAAAGGCCTATTTTAATTTTATGGCACAGGGCCTCTTCTCTGGTTGAGCCGGCCCTGCTGGTATGAAAATACTCAAGAACAAGAATTTATTTTTTAAACCCATAGTTGCTTAAAAATTATGGTGACATAATTATAAAATATAACAAATATTATTTATTAAGTGCACCATACGGAGTAAAACCATCTATATATAAAACTAGGTAAATATTTCTTTTTTAAAAAAGAAAAATCAATATATACCTCGTGAAAATGCTTCCACGCTATTTCGTATACGTGATGGTGCATTTTTCCATCTACGGAATGTTGTTTCACATGCCATGTCATGTGTGGTGTCATATGTTGTGATTTGTACGTAAAACTTTCTTTTGTAAAAAAAATATTTCCTTTGATTTATACTTTTATATTAAATATTCCAGCCCTACAAAAACGAAAATTTAAATCTTTTATATCGTCTTTAAAATAGATCATACAATTGTTTCCTCACACATCAATATTTTCATGTTGTATTCTAAGAGAACTAATGAGTTTTGACATATCATAAAAAGACTTAGGTGTAGTAATAACTTTAGAGAAAATATCATGCAATGTCTAACACATTTGGTCTATGAAATATTCTATGGCGTTGCAATTTTTCTTCACTCCTATAAATCTAACTGCAAGAGCTAACTTAGAATGATCCTCACAACCTTCATACAAAGGTTATTTTGATGCATCTAGTAGCTTGTAAAATGTATTAGCTTCAAACTTTGGCTCTTCTTCATTCATGTTTTCATCATGTATAATCTGATGATCAGAAAAATATCCCTAATCATTTCCATATATCCATTGAGATGAGTATGATTGTCAAAATTAATTTCTTTTTTAGTCTCTTCGTAATTATTACAAACATCATCTGGTTATTTAATGACATGTATATGAGTTATCATTGTGCTCATATATTTGTTGTGATACATCTAAATAAAGTTGTTGTCCACAAAATCTTTCTTGTATAGGTGCTTTAACACACCGTCTACACTGAATATTTTTTTTCATTTTTACTCCTATAATAGGGAAAATATAACTTCCTACTACTTACATATCTAACTATATTTATATTAAATATCATAAAACTCTCTGACCCACTTTTCAGTCATTGTTCGTCTCTAAGTCAAACCTTCAAAGTGACCACAGATTTGAATTGTTCAAAGACATTATATATGAGTGAGTGAGTGAGTGAGTGAGTGAGTGAGTTTAGATTATTTTTTGGTTTTATATATGAGTAAGTTGGTGATCATCTCGTTTTTATACGTATTTTTTGCACGATTTTAGAGATGTTTACGATATAGATGTGATGTTTTACGTATGATTCTGTATCCGTTTTACTCATTTTTGTGTTATCATGTTCTTGCAGGTTTTAATGTAAATTTGGTTCGTTTTGGAGCTAAAGGACATACAAGAGACAAAGTACCAACATTCGAGGATCATCACGGAACAAACAGGACGAGAATTGAAAAAGAACAAGCTCAGCCGGCGCGGGGTACACCCTTGCCCGCGCAGGCATTTAGTTCGGCAATGCTATGGGCGTTTGGTCCAGCAACTTGAGCACGAGTCGGGCAAGTTAATTTGTCTTAAAACGAATAGGAACTTGTTGGTGACTTATACAATAAGGAAAACGACTTTAGAGAAGAAAAATGAGTGATATTTCGCTGGAGAAAGTAATGGAAACGTTGCCCAACTTAATCAAGAATGGAAAACTCAAGAAAATGCAAAATCATTGGCTGCTGCAACAAAAGGAAAGAACGAACGGCCAGAAGGAAAAAGGAGGAGAAAAGGAAAGAAAAGAAGAAGGAAAAGGAAGACCAGGAGCTAGGGGTCGAGGGAGCTTTAGTGAGAGAGTTAGTTTTGGAGTTCTTGATCAAGGAGAGAGAGTAGAGAGAACGAGGAGGTTCTTGCGAAGGAGACGTGCAAGGAGCATTGGAGATCAACCCAAGATTTCGGTTTCGTTTGGTTTTCATGTTCCTTTGACTTTCCACTTCAATTATGTTTGTTTACTGACGCATGAGCGAGTAGTTTATTTTGTTCCAGGAGAAGGGATTAGCCCATGGCTATCCCGGAACCACTTTGATTTATCTTTAAATGCATCTTCATGTTTTCGTTTATCTATTCTTTATCTGAGTGCTTGAATGATTTGTATTTACGAAGGCCAAGCAGCTGCATGTGTTAGGGATTAGGAGAAGGACCGAAAGGAGAATTCTAGTCCTAGAAGATCATGTTTAGAAAAACTGAGGTTAAGCCACGAAAGTAGGGTAGTAGCGGTTGAGGATAAAACGGATGAATCACATATCTTATGGGTTTAGTTCAAGGTGTCAGCCACGAAAGTAGGGGATAACTAGACTAGATCACGTATCTATGCCTTGAGAGAGGGTAGATATCATATTAGGACCGTTTGCCTTAGATAACTTGACTGGGATTGCATGATAGATAGGTTGATTGTTGGTTTCGGTAGTCTTGTGGTGAAACTGGATTCCTGGAACGTTTGTCTCATTGTTTAGAACTTGTTTGCTTACTTGTTTTTTTCTAGTATTTCATTCTCAAATTCCATATTCGTTCGTTTCAAGTTTGATTCGTAGTTTGAGTTTAGATTGTGTTGCGTAGTCCCTATGGAATCGACACCTAAAGTACTACACACGTGTTGTGCACTTGCGGGTAGTTTAGGTTAAATATTTGTTTAACTTTGATAATGCATCAAGTTTTTGGCACCGTTGCCGGGGACTATTGTCAACACGTCTTGGATTCGAGCCTAGAGTCTTTCTTGTTTTGTTTTTGTTTTTGTTTTCTTTTCTTTCGTTCTTTCTACCTAAATCATTCTTTATTTGTCCTTCGCAGAGCCGTCAGATCAACGAGAGATGGATAGTCAGAATGTCCACGAACAGCTTCAATTACCTCACGATAATTTGGGGCACATGCAGCATCAGCAACTCGCGCCTCAAACAGGCTCCTCCACCACGTCGCCTCAGAGATTACGTAGTGTCGAACATGAACAACGCGCAAACAGCTATAAGGATGCATGTTGTTGCTAGGGAACAGTTTGAGATTAAGCCGGCGATGATCAACATGCTTTATCAGAAGCAATTCATGGGTGGAAAGCACGAGGATCCCCATCAGCACCTCAGAGATTTCCTTCCGGTACATTCAAGATACACGGAGTCTCAGAGGATGCGATCTTACTGCGTCTCTTCCCCTTCTCAATTGAGGGACGAGCAAAAACATGGCTGCAATCGCTTCCCGCTGGTTCAATCACGACTTGGGACCAGCTCTGTATATTGTTTTTATCACGCTTCTTTCCTCCGAGCAAGACGATTTAGATGAGGGGGAAATCACAACGTTTAGATGTAGAGATAGAGAAACTTTGTTTGAAGCGTGGGGCAGATTTAAGGATCTTCTAAAAATGTGTCCATACCATGGTCTTGAGCAGTGGTACGTTATCCAAACCTTTTACAACGGAATTTCAGATGAACACCGAACGACGTTGGATAACGCTGCTAGAGGATCATTTATGGATCTGAGCATCGAGGAGGCATATGACCTGATCGATAATCTCTCCATGAACCACACCATGTGGTCAACACCGAGAGGTATGCCTAACAACACTCGTCGCCTATATGAGCCGAATCAGCAAAGCAATGGGTAATGCAGCGAACGCCATGTACTGTGTGAATTGCGGAGATACGGAGCATGTAGCGTATCAATGCATGGTACATGAGGACTTCGAACAGATGAATTATGCCCAGCAGCAAGGCAACACACAATGCGGGAATACCTACAATCCGAATTGGAGGAATCACCCGAACTTGTCATACCGAACGACTCAACCGATGAAGTATTCGGGATTTCAGCAAAGACAGCAAACGTACCAGCAGGATAACCAGCAATTTCAGCATGCTCAACAAGTTCTGCAAGCTCCTCAACCTCCTCAAGCCTCTTTGTCAAACCTTGAGGGAGTGTTACTCGAATTTATCAAGGAGCAAAGGCAGCAACATTCAACTCAAACCAAATTCAATGTGGATGTGGGGAGAGCAATCAACGAGCTCAAAACTCAGATGGAATCTTTGAGCAATCATGTGAAGAGTTTAGAGAACTCCGTAGCACAGCAGGCTGCCTCATCCTCTCGGAATCCCGGACAGCTTCCAGGTTAACCCGAATTGAATTCGAGAGAGTATGTGAATGCTATTTTTGTGTGCAGTAGTGATATAATCGAGCATTCGCCCTCCAAAAAGTGAGAGCAAGCTGCTGGTACGTCCATGAAAAGAGGCAAAGGTACGATTGCGATTATGGAAGGATTTGAACCAGATTTAGACAAACCATATGTTTCTCCAATGGCGTACCAACCTCTTATACCGTTTCCTCAACGGTTGGTGAGCAATATGAACGAAGAGAGAGTGGGCAGATTCGTAGAGGTTCTCAAGAAGCTTGACATCAACATCCTATTCATGGAAGCCCTCCAAAAGATGCCTAATCATGCCAAACTCATCAAAGAGGTTCTTTCCAAAGAGAGGCATATCGAAGAGAACGAGACGGTAGCACTCACCGAGGATTGCAGCGCTATCCTTCAAAACAAGCTGTCACCAAAGTTGAAGGACCCCAGAAGCTTCTCTATTCCATGCACAATAGGTAATATTGATATTGATAATGCTTTGTGCGATTTAGGGGCAAGCGTGAGCATCATGCCATACTCAGTTTTCAAGCGGATGGACTTCGGGAATCTCAAACCTACAAAGATGTCTCTATGCCTCGCGAATCGTTCGGTAAGATATCCGGTGGGAATTGTTGAAAACGTTCCCACCATGGTAGGGTAAGCTTTGAATTCCCACTAATTTTGTTGTAATTGAAATAATGGAAGATGCTAGGGTACCTATTATTCTTGGTATACCGTTTTTAGCTACTGCAGGTGTCATGATAAACGTACAACAAGGAAAGCTTTCCTTACGTGTCGGAGATGAGACGATAGAATTCAACTTGTCCAGCCCCATGAACGGACTCTCATTCAAGGAGTCTTGCTTTACTATCGATTCGCTAGACGAGTTATCAAAAGACACGCTTGATCAAGTAAGTGTTTTTGATCCTCTTTTACGATATTTAACACAAGTTTGGGATAATGCAGGATTTACGGACGAAGGAGCTGAGATGTACACGAAATTCATGAGTGCTATTGAAGCACTAGGAGATGCCTCATGTGAGGAGATACCACACGAAATGCACACTGGTTTCTTAGTGGAGAAGACGTCCAAACTTGAGCCCGAGCCACCTCCGTATTCTTTTTCGGTATGAGTACGTTGAATGCGATAAAACATATCTTGCTGTTATGAACACTAACTTGAGTGCAGATGAGATGAGAAAATGACCCACACGCGTCAAGAAGCGTAGAAGAGTCAGCTCTTCAGTATGTACGCATGGAACTTATACGGAAGACAGCTAAAAGCCTTCCATCGAAACTCAAAAGAGGTTGCACCCGCACTTACAAGAGGTAATGGAAAAAGACGTCATAAAACTTTTTACTGCAGATACCATTTATCCAACCTCGAGCAGCAACCGAGTGAATCCCGTGCATGACGTACCAAAGAAAGATGCAGAGACTAAGGGATGGCACGACAAAAAGATCCTATCTCATGACTTCCAAATAGGTGACTTAGTTCTACTCTTCAATTCTCGTCCTAAGCTTTTCTCGAGCAACCTACGGTCTTGTTGGTCTACTCCTTTTCAGGTACGAGAGGTATTCATACATGGAGAAGTGGAGCTATGGAGCGATTCGAGTGGCATATTCAAAGCTGATGGGCAGCGGCTAAAGCTCTACCAAGCCGCTCAACCGATCGAAAGTGAAAACTCTATTTCCCTTTCTGATCCACCCGTCGCGTAGGCATGAGGAATGGAGACGTCAAAGCTTAAAGACGTTAAATAAGCGCTTTCTGGGAGGCAAACCAGCTGTTTGTTTTTTATTTTTCTTAGTTTTTAGTTTAAGACTCGGTTAATCGTTTAAAAAACACAAAAAATACAATATCACCACCAACGTGACTTCACTTCCCTTACCCTCCATCGGAGCTTCACGTCGAGGACTCCATTTAATTCAAGTCTGGGGGAGCAGCTCACGTTTATCAGGTGATTTCGTTTCATTTTCTTTCATTTTCCCTTTGATTTCGTAGTTTTTAGTTTGTTTTTGCTTTCGTGAGTCAGAGTCGTCCCAGACACTTGTTCGGTGTCACGTTTTGAGATGAACCCTGAACCTAGGATACTTAAGAAGTTAGCTTTTCTGTGAGATTTTGCACGTTTGAGCTAGGTTTTTCCTAAGCGTTAGAGCTTATTAGTCGGCTGAAAAACAATAGGTCATATTTTTTGGGAATCCTAGTGTTGTTTGTGGGGGGTTTAGACGAGGTTTCTAGGCTAGTTTATCGTTTATTTTCTCTATCTAGATGGTCATACTTCGAGCTATTTTGCAGATCAAGAGCGCACACTAACACTCCGCTGTCGATAGAAATAATGCCTAAAAGCATGATCTAAAATCGATATGAGTGCATCGACCTTGATACTCTTTCGATGGTTCGGGTCTAAGTGGTGGGTTGGCGATTATCTTTCTACATCCTAAGGGCATGGCACAATAAAACGCCGCTTACTCCGCTGCACTCTTGAACGAGATGCATTAATATACTGTCATCGGTAGTCTGGGTCTAAGTAGAGGCTGGATCCCTTCAAATCCAACGTCCTAGAAGCCTAGTGTGTATGCAAAGAAAAAGAAATAAAAGGAAAAGAAAAAGAAGACACAAAAAGAAAATAAAAATAAAGAAAAAATAAAAAAGAAAAAAAAGAGAAAGAATAAAGAAAGAAAGAAGCTCGGAAAAGAACCGAGTATCCTCGATTATTCTAGGTTTAGCATTTGGAAGTCTTGTTTGGTGGAGAGAGTTACGGTGGCTTGTTTAGTTTTCCTTTGATTTACTTTCTCGTGGGTAGCCTTGGTGAACCTAGGATGAAGACTGAAAATTTAATTTGGCCGAATTTTCTCTCGACTTGCTAGTTGATCGGTTAGGTTCGCTTTAGCGGTATTTCTAGGAGAAGAGGGAATTCTAGGGATTTTGTATACCCCACGTGTTCCACGTTTATGTTTGCTTAGGGACAAGCAAACATTCAAGTCTGGGGGATTTTGATCATCTCGTTTTCATACATATTTCTTGCACGATTTTAGATATGTTTACGATATGATACAAGCTCCGTGACTTAAGCCGCAAGAATGGAATGGGTTGAGTTGGTAGAAGGCCTAAGGGCACTCTCTAGCCAAGACTCGATGGTAGGGAAGGTGGACGAAGGGGAACAGGCCAAGAGGGGCGCTCGCTCGATCCTTCAAGTGATGGATGGATGGGTGGATCGTAGGACACCACGAAGGCTATGGGCGTGACCTTCGATACAGTCTCTCGTTCGTCTTGAACTCCCGGAGCACAAGAGGAACTAAGGTGGCGAAAACTCGCAAGAATTGAAAAAGAACTTATAAATTTTTATTCGAATCAAGATTGTTTCTCAACAAAACAAGGCTCGGTTTTAAATAATGACCGAGAAAGAACAAGAAAGGGAAAAATAGAATATGGCCGTTGGGCCTTAATTCGGACAAGGCTAAGAAAGGCAAAATGGATCTTGGTGGAAAAGGCAAGAGCCGTTGGGTTTGAAATTTGAATTTCAAACGGCTATGTCCGGTTAAGGCAAGTTGGGCGTCGGCCAAGATATGGCAAGTTGTTTCCTTTGTTCATGACACCATTTGGTGGAGTTCCTCGACTTCATTGATGACGAAGAGGGTCTTGGTTTTTGGAAAGTTGCTGCTTGTGTCCCCCTCTTCGTTGTTGAACTCCTGACGGTGGTTGAAAAGCACTTGAGCCACGTACGCATTGATTCTTGTACGGAGGCTCTTTGCTCGGGATCTCGTGAGTGGCTTGTCATGGACCACCGGCATCGAAATGTGGGATCCATCTTCTCCTAGCTCTCCATCCGCTCCCGTGCTTGTCTCGCCTATTCTAGGCTCGTCCTCGTCGTGATCCATGCTCGACTCATCCTTGTCGCGCTCCTCTCCTTCTTTAGGGTCGTAGGTCGTTGTAATGCCCTCATCACGATATATATGCGATGTTTTACGTATGATTCTGTATCCGTTTTACTCGTTTTCGTGTTTTCACGTTCTTACAGGTTTTAATGCGAATTCGGTTCGTTTTGGAGCTAAAGGACGTACACGAGACAAAGTACCAACATCGAGGATCATCACGGAACAAACAGGACGAGAATCGGCGAAGAACAAGCTCAGCCCGTGAAGGATACATTCTTGCCCGCGTGGGCATTTAGTTTGGCAATGCTACCGGCGTTTGGTCCAGCAACTTGAGCATGAGTCGGGAAAGTACTACACACGATCGGTGCACCAGCCCGAGCGGGCCACACCTCAGCCCGACTGGAGCACGCATCAGCCTGAGCGGGCACTCCCTAGCCCATGAGGATCGCCTTGTTTTCCATCGCAATCATGCACGATCATCCGCGCCGCGCCGAGCGGGTCACACACTCAGCCCGCGCAGGTCGCGTCCGTCACCTGCAACTTACAGATAAGTTAATTTGTTTCAAAACGAAAAGGAACTTGTTGGTGACTTATACAATAAGGAAAACGAATTTAGAAAAGATGAATAAGTGATATTTCGCTGGAGAAAGTAATAGAAACGTTGCCCAACTTAATCAAGAATGGAAAACTCAAGAAAATGCAAAATCGGCGGCTCCATCTTCCCGTTTTCGTTTATCTATTCTTTATCTGAGTACTTGAATGACTTGTATTTACGAAGGCCAAGTAGATGCATGTGTTAGGGATTAAGAGAAGGACCGAAAGGAGAATTCTAGTCTTAGAAGATCAGGTTTAGAGCAACCGAGGTTAGACCACAAAAGTAGGATCAGCGGTTAAGGGTAAAACGGATGAATCACAGATCTTATGGCTTTAGTTCAAGGTGTCAGCCAGGAAAGTAGGGGATAACTTGACTAGATCAATTATCAATGCCTTGAGAGATGGCAGATATCATATTAGGATCATCTGCTAGATAACTTGACTGGGATTGCATGATAGATAGGTTGATTGTTGGTTTCGGTAGTCTTGTGGTGAAACTGGATTCCTGAAACGTTTACCTCATTGTTTAGAACTCGTTTGTTTACTTGTTTTTTTAGTATTTCATTCTCAAATTCCATATTCATTCGTTGCAAGTTGATTCACAGTTTCAGTTTAGGTTGTGTTGCGTAGTCCCTCTGGGATTGACACCTAAAGTACTACACACATGTCGTGCCTTGCGAGTAGTTTAAGTTAAATATTTGTTTAACTTTGATAATGCATCAGTTGGTAAGGTCAACTCTGATGTGTGTGTGTATATATATATATATGTCATTGTCAACACAATGGCCTTGCATTAACTTTACATTGACCAACTTAACAACACGATTGTGTTGAATATTATGGCACTCGTGAACTAATAGTTATTCCAACTGTGTGTTATCATGTTTGGCGTGTTTGCATTACCTTTTCTAAAACCAAATTTGAAGTATAATAAATTTATTAGCTCAGATTAGAGCACCAGCTGTTATACTAACAACCCTCGTGACGCCATGCTTGAACTCCTACCCCTAAGACAGAGTAGTCTTACGAAGTGCACATTACATGGCCATTATTATAGTATAACATATTTTAATGTTGCTCTCACACACAACTTGGAGCTAGCCTGGTGTTTCACTAGTGTTAAATTGACATTGCTCATACCAATGCAAATACCTATGTAACAGTGTGGTTGCCATTTCCAATGCCATATCAATACAAACATTATATTTCATTTGCATTACATTGGTGTAGAAATGGCATTATGAAGTGCAACACAATGATAATGCTACATGCATACAACATTGGCATCACATCTAGATTAGTTTTGCATTATAAATTCTTTGCAATGTGTATCTACGTTGACATTTGTATTCTTAATTTTTAAGATAGCAGTTACGTCGAGAATTGATATAGAAGAATCATTGGGAGACATATGTTGTTGAAAATATGTTAAAAAGCCCGAGAATTGAAGGATGTGTACATAAAACTGAACATGATTCGACATAAAGACATGATTCTTAAGGGTTCTGTAATAGGGTATAGTTAGACAAACTTGATGTTGGGCGATGTGGTAGAAGATCTCGCGTTCGATGGGGTGATGCAAGATAAAGCACGATGATTTAGAACCGATGAAGTAGATCGAGGATGAGCGAAGGAGTGGTAGGACCAATTCAAGGTTTGATGGTGGTTGACAATTTAGGTTATGTTTAGACTACGACCATGAAAATAAGATAAACAAAAATTTGGTCGACGACGAAGATTTTCGAGTCTAAACACTAATAACATATAAGGAAAAATTGTATTTAAAGGTTGCATATTATTAGTTATTAAAAAGCATATAAAATTTTAGATAATATATATACATAATGACTACCCTAATTTATATATTCATTAATTTGCACTTGTACATTTCTATATAAATCATCATCCCCTTCCACCTCCTTGTACAAATAATAATAATAATAATAATAATAATAATAATAATAATAATAATAATAAACATGAGGGTATTTATATTTTTATATCTAGATTGTTTTGGAATAATGGCAAAACCCCTTTGCCTATTTATTATGATAATTACGAGCAACATAATACAATAAAAAATATGAATTAACACAAGTGAGATTTTTTAAATACGGTTGATCATCATGGGGATAACGCTTGTGACGAGCATGACAGCTTTAATCATTTGAATTTGAGCAATATTTGAAGAAAATGCATAGGAGGTCCATCCCACATGGATATTTTTACAAAATGCTTTTTGTATTTCAAATGGTTCAAGTAAGTTGAGCAAGTTATTGCGGAATAAATAACATAATAGGTTATTGGAGTAATAATATCAAATACTTACCTATTTAATAACAACCGAATTTCTATTTTTGATCAGAGGTAGTTAGTTGCAAATTTGATCATTGCATAACGATTGGAAGTGCAACAACATCTACATCTTAGCAAAATTGATTAGATAAGGTTAGTAGTAACAAAATAATATTATTGATTCATTGCAAACCTATTTACCCGATACAAGTTCTTTGTGGCCAACTAGTTCTCAATATGAATGCGTCCTGAATTTGTATTTGGGAATCGTATGAATATGATTCGTGATTGTCTTGACTACCTTATTTTTCTTAAAACAAATGCGCATATTGTTATCGATTAACTTGTAGTTATCAATGTTTGATAGAATGGATAATTTTTTGTAGGATAAATATATCTGCTTCTCTTATATATTGGTTGTACATAATGATGAAACATATTCATAGAATGTGTAATAAGGAAATGCCTTAATGTAACTTACCGTCTTACTGAGAAATAAAGAAACCAAGCCAAAAAACGATTGTCAATGAAAGTGTTTCGTTTGAACCAAAGTGTGTTTCGAGAATATGGTTTTCATAAGCGAGTCTAACTAAGCCTATAATCAAGAACACATGTAGCCATCGGTACTAGTAGAACTAATCTAATTCCCTTCAAAGAAAGAGGGTTTGTAGATAATAATCCTCATACTGCTGCATAATTCCTGACCTAGGTTTGCTTGCTGGGTAAAACAAATCTACAAAAGAATAAAATCGATAATATACATATAGAGATTCAGTTCTGATGGATCAGAACTAAGGCTCATGTTGATATATGACTGCTTGATAATTTCACCAACTTCTTATGCTCTAAGACTACCATTAGATATTCGACTAGGGCTCTTATGGTTTGGTCCAACACTTCAACACTTCCAGCAGCTTCGCTTACTATTGTTGTCGAGACATGCAAGACCGGACTTCACATTTAATTCTTCAACAGCGTGATAAAAGAAAACAAGAAAAAACAACATTAAAATTAACATATTGATGTATCCTTCATACGCATAAAGCCCCAATAAATCTGTATATTGGCCATGAATATGACATGCAAAAGAAAGAACAATGGACAACCATCACATAGCATAGTAGAACAAAACAAAGAAAATTCAAAATACTCTCCAAGGATGTATAATGAAATGGAGAAGAAATTGAAATTAAAGTAAGGTGTCCCAGTGTTCCCACTTTTTCCTCCAGATGTGTTGATGTACTTGTAAAACTCCAAGATCGAAACAGTTTCTAACTTTACCGATTGTTCACTTGGGTTATTTTGTTTTAAACCATACCTAATGTTGCGTGAGATAGTATTGGAGATGTCAAAATATTCGAATGAAAAAAACTTGACAAGATTAACAAGTATGTGAGAAGTGAATATATCTACAGTCGAATAAATATCCAGAAAAATTGTTATCGTTGGATTTTCGCAGGAGAAACAAAAATGGTTTACCTTTCGATGTAATTTGTAACGATCGTAGTGTCGCCGCCAAAGTAGTATCTGCTAGTGGAAATGGTATTAAGATAAAGATTACCTATCAATCATGAAGAATTTAGTCAAAACAAAGTATAAAATGGCTATTTAGTTGTAGTTAAAACCCATATATACCAGCAAAATAACAAAAAGGAATAAGAAACATACCAGCAAAAATCTGGGATTAACTCCAGTAACCAAAATGACCGAGGGACATGCTTCGAAGTGCTTCAATCTTGCATGCAAATCATCCGCCTTTTGATCCCATGTTGTGATGCTGATATGCATCCCCTTTATGTAATTGAGAAAAATTATTAGAATGGTCATAAGATTAATGAAGTTGGTAAAATAAGCCATATTGATCACCAACCCAGACATATGCAGCCAAATCGAAACACGGGGGTGGATAACACATTTTCATTGCGTGGATCTTTGATAGCAGGCTGACATGAAAAGCAGCTCTTGGTGATAAAAAATGGAGAAGGAAAAAGGGACTAAGAGGAAGGAGTGCGTGAGTGATGCTGATGCTGATGCTGCAGTCCCTCTGACACTGGAGGAGAAATTAATAGGGGAAATAAGGAAGTCGGAGAAGATAATCATCAACGCCGTAAGAGACCTTCTAAGGGATGTCGGGATTCATGTGCCTAATCCAAAATCGAAGGCTGCCGAGAAAGTTGCGATCATCGAAACCCAATCTTCCGACACTGTTGGTGATTTTGCTTTTGAATTCCTTCGACGTCCAAATCCAGTGTCAAGAAACCTTGCTCCTGATGGAGTTCCACCAAGTAAGTAATATTTAGTGAAAAGGTCATTTGAGTGTCAATTTCCATCGAGACATATAAGTCGTAGGGTCGCATAAGCCGTAGGATCGTTAGAGTCGTAGGGTCGCATAAGCCGCAGGGTCGTTAGAGTCGAACTGGGTTTCATATGTCGCATTTGTCACTGGGTCGCTAAATTCGAATGGGTCGCATGGGTCGCATAGGTCGCATAGGTCGCATTGGTCCCATTGGTCGCATAGGTCGCATTGGTCCCATTGGTCGCATAGGTCGCATTGGTCCCATTGGTCGCATAGGTCGCATTGGTCCCATTGGTCGCATAGGTCGCATTGGTCCCATTGGTCGCATAGGTCGCATTGGTCCCATTGGTCGCATAGGTCGCATTGGTCCCATTGGTCGCATAGGTCGAATTGGTCCCATTGGTCGCCATATGTTTAATGAGGTAAACTTTATGCAGGTGCTGGGCCTTTATCGAAGGAGTCTGCGCCATATGTTGAACCTCCGCCGGCGAAAAGAGCAAGAACAATACGAAGGAGAGGGCGAAAGAAGGTTGTTCAAAAACCCGAAAAAACGGTGGTTCAAGAACCTGAGGAGTTTGTGTGGAATCCCAGAGGATTAGTAAAGGACTTGATAACCCGATTTCCTACGTTCACTGATGCTAGCGGTGAAAAGTTGACTAGGCTATATTTGTTCCTGAAGGCACCTCGACATGATCGGTGGTGGAAATCTGAGCTAAATATTCCCCGGGGGCCAAAGTTTTGGGAGATTATATTAAAGGCCAACGCATGGCTTGAAGATGAAGTAAGTTGTTTTAAACCCTTAGTCTCACGGAGTTTTGTGTCATATGCATTCCTGTGTGTTAATTTTTTTTTTTTGCAGCAATTGGATGAGGCGTTGATGGAGCTGTCTTCTCGCTTGGCATCGGATCCCAGCGCGTATCAGAATTATTACGTTTGTCCTGTTGCTTTCATGCAGACGCTCTCGATGTGGACGTACGAGGATATGGAAACTTTGCCGGAAAAGCTTAGTCAGTTTTTGAACGCCAAGGCACCAATTAGTGATTATGAAGGTTTTGTCTCGGTTCTAAACATTCCATCGATAAATAATCGATGGGTAGGATGTCATTGGGTAGCCATCAAAGCGGATTTCAAAACCCGATGCATCACGGTATACGACTGCAGGATGAGCCTTAAGGAAACACATATCGATCCGGTGATTGAGAGGATAAGAAAAGCTGTCCCCAAGATGCTCATTCTCGGAGGGTTTCCTTCTTTGGCTTCTGGAGAAGATGAATGAAGGTATGTGTATTATGATGGTCTGCCACAGAACCAAAGCGGGAATGACTGTGGTGTTTTCTCCTATAAATTCGTAGAAGCCTCGTTATTAAAGGAGAATATGTTTCGCTTAATTTGCGACGACAATGTTACTTCCATGCGTGAGAAGATGGCGGCTGATATATATGTCTTGGTAATCGTCGGACTCGGTCTGGCTCGTTTTTTTATTCTTTTTCATGTTTGATGATGATGGATCCTCCATGGGAAAGTTATATCGCTTTAAAATCCTTCTGCCAAATAGAGCTACCGTCACCATAACCATACATGACTCAAAGCCCGAAATGTCAATGGAGCATTTCGTGAAGCTTGTGAAGGAGGAGTATGACAAAACCCGAATTGGGTTGATGTTGATGAGGAAGAAGAAATCAATATTCTTCTTGTTCCTCTTCTTTCTGGCTTTTTTCGGGTGATTTGTATAAAAACGTCGGGTGATTTGTATAAAAACGTCGGGTGATTTGTATAAAAACAAATGTCTTATTTTGCATCTATGGTTCGAATCAATTCTCCATTCATTCTATTAATCACAGAAAACGTTCTTATATAGTGTACAATATTATACGGAAAAGGAAATATAATATCGCAGAATATTATACAATCTTCGAAATATTTTAGATTTAAATAAGACATCAGAAAATATCCAGAATATCTCATAGAATATCATCAGAATAATCCGTGCGACTCATGGGACCTATGCGACTCATGCGACTTGTCGTTTTGCTGTCAGACTCCTGTCTTGACACCAATGTGACCCATGCGACCCATGTGACCCTTCCTACCCATGGACTTGTCGTTTTGCAGTC
>CM071864.1:46898099-46945781 GCA_036759665.1 Gynandropsis gynandra | reverse complement strand
ACAAGGGTCGCAGGGGGGTCGCAGTCGCAGGGGTCCAAGGGTCGCAGGGGTCCAAGGGTCGCAGAGGAACAAGGGTCGCAGGGGTCCAAGGGTCGCAGAGGGATCGCAGGGGTCCAAGGATCGCAGAGGAACAAGGGTCGAAGAGGGACAAGGGTCGCAGGGGTCCAAGGGTCGCAGAGGGACAAGAGTCGCAGGGGTCCAAGGGTCGCAGATGAACAAAGGTCGAAGAGGGACAAGGGTCGCAGAGGGACAAGGGTCGCAGGGTCAAACTGAGTCGCTGGGTCGAATTGGGTCGTAAAGTCGCAGAGGTATTTTGGGAATATCAACATTTATACGGGTACTTTTGAAGTTAGAAATTTTTTTTTCCGGGAAGGGTATTTTTGAAGTGTTTTAGCCCTACGAAGGTATTTTTTAAGTTACCCCACTTTAAATTGTATGATTGGTAGAAAACAAATAAGCTCAACTTCCAATGGTTCCATCGTTTCATGAATCGAGTGGGAGAATAAGAGTCTCATGGGCCAAACTTGAAAAAATTATACTCATTTTAAATCTTTTAAGATGGAAACAAGATTGATCTGAATATATATTGAAGGCTTTAATCTCTCTTCAGAAGACTGAGCTAATCGAATAACGAAAAGTTGAAAATTGAAAAAAATGAAGATTTATATGTTTGTCAACAAAACGATAGATACAATATGGAATGATAGACACCACAAGGGTTGTGGATGATTCTTGATAGAATCGTAAACACTTCTAAAACTTTTATACTTTTATATAAAAAAAAAGAAAATTCAGTTTTCGCAAAACACAAACACAAACTGAGCTAATCGAATAACGAAAAGTTGAAATTGAAAAAAATAAAGATTTATATGTTTGTCAACAAAATGATAGATACAATGGAATAATAGACACCACAAGGGTGTGGATGATTCTTGATACAATCGTAAACACTTCTAAAACTTTTATACTTTAATAAAAAAGAAAATTCAGTTTTCACAACACAAACTAAAAAAATTTCATTTTTATTCAATCTCAAAATTTGCTGAAAACGTTTACATTTAGTACTTTCATAGATGAATAAGAAATCTTTATAATTACTTAAACAAAGGAAAAAATATATAAATAAAGGCTTGTTTGTTATTTGCCCAATGAAATCATTTTTATTGATTGTGCTTAGAATCTTTCCTTGTTCCTCCATGAATGGTGTTGGTCATTTTTTTTGGCTTTGAATGCATGAAAGGATTGAATAGGATGATGAAGAATGAGATAATTGAACTGTAGAAGATCCTTTGGTTGTTGAGTGATTTTGGGATTTGTTTGTTAATTATCCATGACTCTTTGCTTCAGTTATTGGTTATTATTTTGGAGTTTTTGTGTTTTCTTTAGCTACAATAAGATATTTTGAAAATTGATTGTTCTTGAGAAGATTGGATAAGATTTGGATTTTATTTTGGTGAAATATCCGTTAGATAAAATCAATGATTTTTCTTGATTTCTATCTTACAAATAATGGAACTTGTTGTTGTATTGATTATCTCATTTCCTTCTTTGATTTAGTCGGGGTTCAAACTGAATTTTAAATGCTTTTGAATTTTTTTAACTATTGTATTGGTTATTACAAATATTTACTTCAATACTTCTCATTTATACCGGCTTTTATACCTTTATTTGGTAAACCCTTTATGAGACTTTGGTATTTTTGGGTTTCATTCTTGATCTTTAGCCTCATATTCAACAATTTTTTGGTATTGTTACTTCTTCATGTTGTTCTTTATCTTTTCCATGAATATTTTGGTGCTTATAATCCGTTGTAATTTGTACTCTTAGTAGGTTTGAATGTTTGGATCAATATGTCAATGTTTAATGGGGCTGTCGAGATCCTCCAACATTCAATAGTAAATACGTATGCAACTTTGTCAGACTATTTAATGTCTAAGAGTCAAGGTCCAACTACTTTGAGGTAGTCAAACAAGGGTTTAAAGGCAAGGATCATACCATAAAAGCGTGTGCATTTCATCTCTAACAATGAATTAGAGAAGTGCTCCTCCACCTCGTTTTCCTCTATTCTCTATGAGTTCCTTTATTCTCGATATTTATGAGTTGGTTCAGTTCAACTTCACTATTTTTCTCAAATATTACGTACAAAAAAAATATTACCAAAGCATGAATCGGTGCATCTTGTGACCAATATACCAAGATGATAATGTTCAATCCTTGTTATTTAATTCCAATCCATACTTACACAATTAAAATATCCATCTATTATGATTGAGAGAATATCCAACTTTGAAACTCGATCACACGTAGACGACAAGAAAGTTACTATCACACTCTTAATAGTCTTAAGATGTTATAAGAATCTTGAGATTCTTCGGGATAGAAAATTTTAGAAAGTGCTTCAATCATATGTTTGTGTTAGATGTGTTCATGCATTCCTTTCATTTTGTGAATATGTTCATGTTTGACTGAATGTGGTTATGTGTTAGTTTTGTTTTGTTTATTTGTTTCAAATGTCTTCCACCACTAATGTTTTCGAGATGCCTTGACCCCATCTCAACTATTTATTTCCACTGATAGTTCATTGGAAAAAAAAATCAACCAATTGGAATATTCTGTTGTTGATATAGAGGATCAAGTACAAACAAAATTTAAATTCTAATTTTTGAAGACATTTAAAAAGAACAAAATAATGTTCAAAAACTACATGTATTCATTGTGATACATTAGTTGCATATCAACTAGAGGAATCTTGACCAGTGCTATACTAAAAATATATGAGAATTTGCAAAAAGAAAAAATACTTCAAAAAGATTGTAACGATAATGAAAGATCGAATAAAAAATTGAAGCAAACAACTTTGTATTTTCGAGTGAAGAAAAATGAATTTATAGGAGGTGTTCCATGTATTCTTACATTTGATTAAGAGGGACCTTTGAAAGCATTAGTGAAAATGATTATACAGACGAATTGCCTTTTATGTTTGTTGAGCGATAATGATTTTGATATTATATGATTTTTTTTAGAAAAATAAGGATTATATGGGTTTATATTTGGAAAAATTAAGTTGCGATAATTTTTCAAGAAATATAAAGGGAGTGTTTCTCATACCTATAATACTTGGATATTAGTGTAAAACATTAGTTATATGTGTTTGAACGCACATTTTGTTGATGCTAATTTTAATTTGCACAGATTATCAACTTTTGTCATATCCTAATCATTCGAGTTTGTAAGATGATTAAATTAAGTATTGAGCTTGAGATAATAATTTAAATATCGCTGATGGTTATCTAGATAACTTGTTTGATAAATATAAGAAAGGCGAAAGACATGAGGTGGTGAGGAATGAGTTGTAAGATCAGATGTATATGAGAAGGGAATATATAATAACTTTGATATCTTGTTTTGTGGAGAGTAATTGGTGGGAAAGTATGTGATTCTTTCTAAAATGGCAAGTGATGTTTTGGTTATACCAATATCAATATTTGTTTAGTAATCTGGTTTTAGTACGCGTGATCCGGTGATAGATTCATTTCGTAATTATTTGAAACACAATTGGTTGAAACTCTTATTTGTATTCAAAATTAGCATTTGATGGAATTATGGGCCATAAACAGTAACTAGTCAATAAAATATATTGAGATTCTTATATTCCTTAGTATGTATGAATAAGTGAGACCTTTGGTAGTATGTTATTCTTATATTTTTTAGATTTACGACTAAATTTTTTTTTTTTTAGATTTTTCACCTCCGGTGATTAATGGTGCCTTGACAAAGGAAATTCTTCGAAATAAAATTTATTTGTCAAGTTTCTAAATATCTGAAGATTTATATTTTTTGTAGTTGTGTATTAATTTGAAGATTTGTTTATGTTCTTATGATTTGAAGATTTTTATATATGTTTTGCAATGTGTATTAAGTAGATTTATTTTATAATTATTATTGGATTTTTATATTAGATTATTGGATATAATTTATTTGTATTTTATAGTGTATTGAATATTAATTTGTATAATTTTAATTTTTATTTGTGATATAGGTAATCGTGGGTTTTTAAATCTTACGGATGCCAAATTTGGATATCTAGGATACAACGGGTTCGATCTTGGGTTCGACCAATGAGTATGTAGCGGCTAGCCGCATGTGTCCATCCTTACTGTTCTTCAGTTATTAAACAAATTAATTTGGTTAACCAAATAGTTATTTAAATTTATTCATAAAAACCAAATAATCTGAATGTGTTTTCTTTGCCATCTAGTTATTGGTGTGTCTTATCCATCCTTCCATCAACAAAAAATTGAAGCGTTATATAATAAATTTAAAAACTAACATGGTAACTTACTATATTTTTAATTCGTTATTTTTGTTTTTAAGATCATATTATTTCATTAGTTTCTTATGTAATTAATTCTAGTTCATCTTTTATAAAGAAAAACTCAGTTATAAATTTTACTATATGTTATTATTGATGCTACAAGCATTTGATGGCTTTTTTATATTAAATGTGGTATTGAAGTTATGTGATATTTTGCATTTTATTTATACTTTGATAACAATATGAATTTATAGTTTTTTATATATTATTTTTTATCGAGATATTTTTTAATGAAAACCCAAGAAGTATAAATATTATCCGAATCAATTAAAATAAAAAAATTATTTTGGTTATAAATTTTATTATTGTTATCGAATCAAATTATTATATCATCAAATCCAATCGAAAAGATGATTATTTATCAAAATAAGAATAAGGGGTAAATTAAAAAAAAACCTTAAAAAATAACTTTTAATAAGAAAACCTTTCACTTTTTATTCATAAAAAAACCTTCAAAAATAACTTTTAATAAAAACAGTTTTATACTTTTAACTCATAAAAAAACCCTAAACTATATTTTTTAAATAAAAAAATATTTAACAGGAAAAAACAAACAACGTTAGTTAATATTAGAAGTTTACCCACAAGTGATCCAAAATTATACAATACACAATGTTTCCCATTCATAAAATCATTCGTATTTCTCAACTTGAGCTATATCCTCGAACAAAAAGGCGATTCTAGATTCATAAAAAAGATATAAAATTCAAAATCGAAGATGGATCCAATACCTCAGGTGAAGCATCGGGCCGCAGAGGATCGACGGAGAGAACAACCTTAGCGACCGGAAAGGAATCCGAGGAAGAAGAAGCCAAAACCGAAGAAGAAGTTGTCTGGTTTTTCCACGCCTTGGCGACGACTAAAGGACACTTCACCAACCAAACAGATCCCCAAAAGCGACGGCGAAGTTGGGGGCTTTTGGGGGAAAGTTGGGATTTTAGGAGTCATTTTTTAGTATTTTTCAGAAGATTGTCGCTCATATCAAATAAATATTTGTTAGCTCCTTTTGATCGTTGTTCGGAAAAGAACCGAAAGAATCATGGTCTAATTGTCTCTGCGATTTTTTTCTGATGTTGGTGTTGTCTGGTTATGGATAAATTTCTAATATTAACTGACGTTGTTTGTTTTTTCTGTTAAATGTTTTTTATTCAAAAAATATAGTTTAGAGTTTTTTTAAAGATTTTTTTTATTAAAAGTTATTTTTGAAGATTTTTTATGAGTTAAAAGTGAATTTTTTTTTTTGATTAAAAGTGATTTTTGATGGAATTTTTGTTGAGTTTACCCTAAGAATAATTACTATTTATCCACTCTGACACCCTACTAAGATCTGAGGGACAAAAGTATATTAAATATACGAAATTAAGGGCATATAACACAATTACGAATAGTAACAAACTCAGATAAAGAACAAACGAAAAAGTGCACAGATGGTTAGCAAACAAGACGACACCTATATTCCTTCTTCACACTCATCCGAGGAAATTTCCAAAAACCCATCTAGATTCTGCTGCAAATAATCACAACTCATCATCGAAATCTCTTCTTTTTCTTCAATGATTCCCATGAATCTCCGCCACTGCTAGAGTTTTTGTAGTTACAAAGAGAAAAAAGAAGATAGTGGTGTTTTAGCTGAGTAATGGCGATGAGCCAGGTGGTAACAGTTTCGCTGGACGGTTCCGCCGACTACTGCACTGTTCAGGACGCCGTCGACTCGGTGCCTCTGGGGAACACGTGTCGGACAGTCATCCGTCTGTCGCCGGGGGTTTACCAGCAACCTGTTTATCTGCCCAAGAGGAAGAACTTCATCACGTTCGCCGGAATCTCCCCGGAGACAACGGTGATCTCATGGAACAACACAGCTTCGAAGATTGAGCATCACCAGGTTATAAGATCTGAAATATTTTCTTCCGGGGTTTTGGCATTTGATTCGTGGCGTTATTGGATTGCAGACATCTAGGGTTATTGGGACGGGAACGTTTGGGTGTGGAACTGTTATTGTAGAAGGAGAGGACTTTGTTGCCGAGAACATTACGTTTGAGAATTCTGCTCCCGAGGTAATAAAATAAACAGAAGGAAAAAGAAAAATGGTTCATTTAATTTGGTAAATGTGATTGAATTTTACTTTTTGATTATTATTATTAGTTATGCTAAAACAGGTTTTGTGTTCATGATCGTATATGTTCTTATTACCCATTAGGGATCTGGGCAAGCAGTTGCCATAAGAGTCACGGCAGATCGTTGTGCATTTTACAACTGTCGATTTCTGGGCTGGCAGGTGTGTTTAACAATCATATCCATTTATATTTGAGTGTTGTATTCTATCCGAAAGACTAGTTTATGATTCTTGAAGCTTCATTTGTTTCTCATTTAAAATCACTTTTGTGATCTGATGATGGGATTGGATATATCTGAGATTCAATATGATTCCTGAGTATTGATTGAATTGGATTGAAAGCCAGCTTGGAATCTGTTTTAACATATAGGAAACCTTGGTACGGTGCAGGATACTTTATATTTACATTATGGAAAACAGTACTTGAAAGATTGCTACATTGAGGGAAGTGTAGACTTCATATTTGGAAACAGCACAGCCCTCTTGGAACACTGCCATATCCACTGCAAGTCTCAAGGGTTTATAACTGCACAAAGCCGTAAATCATCTCAAGAATCTACTGGTTACATCTTCTTAAGGTCTGTAATTTATCTAATCGGGAAAATTAGGCTTCGAGATCCTCCTATTCATGCATCCCTCATCTTAAAACGGTCGTATATATTTGGGGATTAGCCATATCTTATAAAGGAGATGAATTTGCAGATGCGTGATTACTGGAAATGGGGAGAGATCGTATATGTATCTGGGAAGGCCATGGGGACCCTTTGGGAGGGTGGTGTTTGCATATACGTATATGGATGTGTGTATCAGAGCGGTTGGTTGGCATAATTGGGGGAACCCGGAGAACGAGAGAAGCACCTGCTTCTACGAGTATAGGTACATCAACTCCACTCTCTCAAGACTTCAATGTATGTTCTTGAGACAAGATACTTCTTCTTCACATAACAATTGATTGCTCTTTTCGGGATACAATTGTGATATGTTATATTCGAAAGCGCAGGTGCTTTGGTCCGGGTAGTTGTGCATCGAGACGGGTAATGTGGGTGAGAGAACTGATGGACGAAGAAGCAGAGGACTTCCTAAACCACAGTTTCATAGATCCAGATCAAAACCAACCTTGGCTTTGCCTGAGATTGGGAGTCAGGATACCATATGCCGCCTAGAACACTCCCCAAAACGTTCAAATCAGAAACCGAGAGAAAGAGAGAGTGTTGCGATTCTACACCACTTGATAAATCTGTGTATAAGCGAACAAATAGTACTTGTAATTGCTTGTAGCACACTGATGAAATTGTCGGATTGATTTTGGTGTTGTGAAGGTTTGTTAAAGGGTTATTAAAAAGGGCATTTGGTCTAGTGGTATGATTCTCGCTTAGGGTGCGAGAGGTCCCGAGTTCAATTCTCGGAATGCCCCAGTTCAACTCTTTTTTCTTATACAAATTCGTTTATGCAGCCACTAAATTGAAATTGAATACTTTCAGATATTTTTATGTATATCTATATTTGAATTGAATATATGATTCCAATAAATGAAACAAAATATTTTATTACAGAAAATATAGAGTTCGATTGTAAATTTATAATGTTATCATTTTTTAATAAATTACAATTATTATTATTATTATTATAAAATGTTTTGAATAATATAAAAGAAATAATTATTGAAAAAATAGTTTTATTTATATAACTATATATTATTTTTTTTATTTTCTATCTAAACCATCTAAATCTAGAATGAATTAACGTCTACTCTTCTTAGAATAATTGGTTCTTAGTGGTATGTTTTTCTTAGAATGATGATTTGGACCATCAAAGTACTTGACCTCGACATGGTAACCAATAATACTACTCATGTTCTGAACTCCGCTCAGACTCAAAGTGGAGATTTGTTCGTTTTCAGGACTCGGCAAAAGGAAAGGACCGTCTGGATTTCTGTGGGAGTGAGATGAGCCTTATACCATGATGGGCGGAGAAAGCATTTCACGACTTAGTACCTGAAGAACAATACATAAGGAGGAACGTTGCCACCCCTCTCATCGGAAACTTGTTTTGTTCTCCGTTAATGTTTTCTGGTTCAAGTCTGTACATGATCCCCGTTCTTGACTCGATGTTTAGTGCATAACATGAAGCACAAGGTTAACGGGAGCTTACTCGCAGATTACACCAGTTCAAGAACGAGAGCCTCGACACGTTGTAAGATAATTATAAAACATGTTAAAGAGGGATAAGTTTGATTGTTTCTTCTTCAAATCAAAATTATATTCAAAACTGATTCTGATAGAGAGGTTGCGCATGAGCAATCAAACTATACAAGTCAATCAAAAGTACTACTTCTTTGCTTAGGAGAGTTAACAGAACACCAAAGATCTCCACATACACATTTCAGAGAGGAAAGGACACTTCACACCCACATAAAAATATAAATTGAAGATTCACAAACAAACATGGGTTCTTCAGTTACGAAAGAAGTTCTCAGAGGCTTACTTGGTGAGTTTGAAGTACAAAACGACGATGATTGCCACAACAAGGGCAGTGATGATGGCTCCGATGGTCCATTTGTTCCTGTTCATCCTCCTTGACATGGCTGTCAAGATTTTCTTGCTCTTCCCTATGTTCTCGTCCACTCCATGAAGCTGTATCCGAAATTATAATTTCAGTTAACCATACTCAAACTGGCCAGATATTGCAACCTTTATTCTCTATCACTAAGCTGGATAGTATTTCCCCAGCTAATTGATCATTTTCTAATTAAGAGCAAACATGTAGCAAATAATTGAGTGGTTTTTCAAGTTACTTATCAGAGGATTATGAATTGCATCAGAACAGTCGTGGAGAGAAATACCGTGTTATGGGCGTGTAAGAGAGACTGTCTCTGAGAGTGCAAGTCTTGAAGGATTGAAACACCGAGCTCTTCAGTTTCCAGCATGGTTCTTCGGCTATCCTTGATTCTGTCTGTGGTACGACCCAATCGATCTGTTGACATCATCAATCTTGACCTTTGATCAGCCGAAGCCTAGTCCATGCATAGCAATCAAGATGTAAGAGGCTCTTTTACTAGCATGATTGGAATTGGGCAATCGAACAGGATAAAAGGGAGTATGGTGCCAAGATGCCCTTATACCGTCATTGTGTCAGCCATTCCAGCTTCCAACAACTCATCACGAGCAGCTGCATTCAAGTTTCCTGATGTAATTCTCTTCACTTCACTTTTGAGATTGTTTAGATCAGATTTGTATTCCCTCAACTTGACGAGAAGGTTTGACCTAACATTGGGAGGCAGGCTTCTAGCCTCTAGGTCCATTTTCCTTATCTGATAAAAAATGGTACAACCACGGTCAACGGCAAATTAAAAGCCAGGAAAATTTTCTTATTAGCTATGCCGATCACATACCAATCCTTCTGCATCCTCAAGGCCTGATTTTATTTCAGATAGCTTCTGCTTCTTTTGTTCTGCAAATCAATAAGGTCTCATCAATATTTATGCAAATATCAAACCTGATCTGACAAAGTTAAGGTAAGACAAGCAAGTGAGATATTATATCCTTGCAATAAAGCAAACAGAGTACTTCCGTTACTCATGAATCAAAGCAAGGATCACTGATCAGACATAATATATATATACACATATACATATATATATATATATATTTATAACCTTTTACAAGCTAAAACCAGTAAATTGTATCGAAGCAATTCGAAAGGCAGTGTGAATACCTTAAAAAAGATTCATATTCCAGAAAAGCTTCAAGAAACAATTTACCTCCATCAAGAGCAAAAGCTGATGTACATTTCTTCAAAAGATTTGCTGAGAGCTCACAGTATTGCCGCTCATATCCTTCGAACACCTCACTCATCGTTCCCAGAAAGGCTAGTTCAAAATCTGCTGAGGAAGTTAAGTCATAAGTACTAAGGTTCTATGCACATGCTAAAACGCCAGTATACATATGCAAGAACATGGAAAAATCGTTCTATCGAAAGCCACAGTTCCTCCTAAGATCACTATGCCATATTAATTCAAGCCAACACTCTCATCAACAGCCTAAATTAATCAACAAGACGGCCAACTCAAATTCTCTTTGGATCCAAGAAAGGGGAAAACAATTCACCCATGGTAATATCTAATAATAATCCAAAACTCTGCAGATCGTCGATGCGAATACAGATCTTAATACAAGAAAATCGCATTAACAATACCAGATTCAAGACAAAATAAGGCATCGGAAATGGAAGCCAATAGAGAGCAAAATCTAGAGATCGCAAGGGAAAAAGACAAGGAATCGACGGGCGCGTGGTGATCGGAGAAACAAAAAAGAGATAACCGGAGCCAGAATTGGGAAAGGGTGATTCCAACAAATAATCGAAAAAATGGAATCAAAGAAGAGAAAAATCAATCTCAGAAGACGGAGAAGAATGACAAAAGTACCTGAGATGATCGGAGAACCGGAGAAGGTAAGCCGGAGCCGGAATGAATCGCCGGAGAGCGGGTGAGGAAAATTCTGGAACAGGACGGTGATGATAATTTTAGGATGATTAGAAACGCACGGTTGCTTTTTGGTGTATGAGCTGTTGACAATTTCTCCTTTCTTTTCAACAAAATTTAAAAATATAATTGAAAAAATCCAAATGTGATAAAATTATTACTAAAACGATCCTATAATATATATTATTCTCTGTGATAAAATGAATAAATGAATCAAATGCTTTGTCTTAAAATCGTGTATATTTAGAATAAAAGTCCATGAAACAGTTCTTAATGAAATATGTTAAAATGTAAATAAGACAAATATGTACAAAATCGTGTATAATTGATGAATAAACCAAAATATAACATATATGAGGCAGAATACTTAACCAAAAACGATATGATAACAATAACAATAATATGCTATATTTTGATTTGTGGGTAAAAATTAATAAAAATGAAAAGCTATACTGCAAAAAAAAAAAAAGAAATCCATAAAATGTCTAAAGGAGACTGCTTTTTTTTCTTCTTCTTCTCTGTGTAAAAGGTATGCTGCCACAAACATTCTCATTTCTCTTTTGTAAGTGTTGAAACAATGAAGACATAAAAAATTCCGACCAAATCTTGGAATTTTTAAACGTCTTCAAACAGGAGCTTGGTTCAGCTGAACTGCGACAGTCCCTTTTTCCGGTAGCGGGACTTCTCCGGCCATATTGTTTCGTGTCTGCAAATGCTCGAGTTCGTCTTGAGGGAAAACTTCAGACTGAAGTGAAGGACGGATCTTCTTGACATGTAACCATGTAAGTTGCCAGAAGCTGTCACTGCCGATGTCTTCACCAGGTAAGAGGATCCCTGTTGTTTTCATGACCAGCAATGTGTTCTTTAGGAGCTCGGGTATAAGTTCGTGGACCTTCTCGCTGCGTTTGCCTCTGAATTTAGCTGACATGTAGCTCTCCATACGGTTCAGGACCCCGAGCCAAAGTCTGCAGAAGGACGGTTGCTGCGAGAGGTCTTGAAGAGATTGTAGGAATGCTTTCGACATGAGTTTTGTGGCATGAACCAGTGTTTCTTCCGCAGTTTTCCTGAAGTTTTTTCTGGCGTTCCCTTGAGAAACTTCGAGAAGTTCGTCGAGCAACGGGAAGATGACCGAGTCAAAGCATTGAAACCATAGACCCGGTGGTAACTGGAATCCGTCTGCCCCGGCTACGGACCTTTGCAGCATTAAGAGCGCGTGATTCCTCACTTCATCGCGTTGATCCAGACAAACTCTTTTAAGGCTGTTCACAAGCCTGATCCACATCTCACCAATGTCTTGACTAAGTTTCTCCGCTGCATCTTCTCCAACAGATTCCTTAGCCTCACGAGACCATCTCCCGAGACAGGAAGCAGAATTACCCATTAAGTCAATAGCTGAGATGGAACGAGAAATTTCGCCAACTCGGGACTCAGCAAACTGTCTAGCTGCGTCCAAACAGAGAATATAGTTTGATGGTAAAATGTGTGCCCCCTCTGACATTATAAACATGAGGGCTTCAAATCCAGACTCAGAAGCTTCTGGATGTCGAGCTGTGATAGATAGGAGAGATATGATTGTGCGCCACCCGATATGTGATCTGATGTGGGTTGCGTTAGCTTTTACGAGACGAGCAACTTCTTGTGTAATGGGTTCACAATATGCATCAGCTACACGGGCGTCAAGCTTCAGGACGAGCTGAAGTGACTTCAGAAGTTCATCTGTGAGATTCTCTTTGTAGGGCAATAATCTCTGGCATATCTTCAAGAGACTGAACACAGCCTTTTCCACAAGTGTGCACGGAGTTGAAGTTGATTGAACAATATTTGCGACAAACTCGTAAACAGTTTGCCAGATCAGCAGAATCCTGTCTCGGTTATTCAGCGTGATTGTAATCAGCAGCTCTAAGCAGAAGACTGCGCTGTCTTCATCTTTCTCAGCTGCGGTTATGAGTGAGTTCATAAGCTGTTGCAAAGAGTCGGCTTGGAGGAATTTGCTCTCTGAGAATATGCTATCAACATGATAATCTTTAACTATTTCACGAGCATTCTTGTGAGCTGCAAGTTCTTCCTCGGTTGGCTGCAGCTTTGTTTCCTCCATATCGAAATACAAAAGCTGGCTAAACCGACCAATTAAACCAGATGATTTCCGAGGCGTAGAAGTGGATTGAACCTGGGTAATAGGTATGGGACTCATTGAAGGTCTATCCTGCTCCAGGTTACTAGACGATGGCTCCATATCCTCTGTTGCATCACTGGCCATATGAGCTGGTAAAAGCCGGAGTTTCTGTAAGCATAAGACGCACTCTAATACATTTTTCCAGCCAGAACGAATATAGTCACCGTATTTATTTACAATAGAGAAAACTGCTGCAGTTGCAATTCGTGCTCTGGCATCCTCCGCTAGAGCAAGAACAGTTTCGTCATCAGATAACGATGCCAAGAGGGGTGTGAATCTGCAGAGAGACACGACCAGATCATCCAGAACACTATCTAAATGATAATATGCTGAAAGTTTAGCAATGGCCAACAACCCATCAACACATCTCTGTAAAACATCTTCTGTCTCTGCTTGATCAAAAACCACTGATGTAGCTGCAATAGTGGGACCAGACAAAATTGAGAACATGTCCCTGTCCAGATCGGCTGTGGTATCACAGACGATATAGGGACCGGTTTCTTTTGATTTGTGAATCACACTAATCCACCGGCTGGTTGTCATCATTGGGAAGCCAGTTTCCTGATCCGGGATCATCTGTATTTCATTCTCACAGATGGAATGATAAAGCTCGGACAAGTATTCTTTTGGAAGGTCTTCACCCCCGTTGATACAGCGATTGTTCCGGATGAAATCTGCTTCAGTCATCTTTTTCTTGACCTGCACATTGTGTTGATCTGTATTCAGCATGATAAGTGAATATGATAGTAGGAGAGCAGCATCTTTATTGATCAGTATTTGTGGTGATTGCTCATAGTATCTTTCAGAAAAAGCCTCTAGCACCCTCTGTATTTTCTGTGACTCACCAGGCAACCTGAAAGTACCCAAGAAAAGACGCAGGGCCATGTCCAGATTCATGTTCCTGAAGTCGAACGTTTTTGCAAATTCATGAAGCACCTGAACACAGAACGGGTCATGATTGCCCAGGAAATCTCCTATGAGGTTCTTATCTAATCCACATGTATACCTGAAGAAAGCTGCCACACTCCCCGGGTCAAGGTTCTCAGGTAATAAATGCATCCCTTGGAGATATTGTAACCCCTTTTTAGTATCACGGTTAAAATGATCAGCTCCAGCCATCAACCTTTTCTTTATGTGTTTGGCCTTACGGGCAAACGGAACCCAAATCTTGGGATCTCCATAGTTCTCACATCTTACCATCCAAAAAGGTTCATATGCCTCCTGATCGGTAGAAGCATCTCCAGCAGAAAATTCTTCACCAACCCTCTCAGCCATTCCCTGAACCATTGAAATTAAACCATCTAATGCAAGTATATGCATAGCAGATAAAGGCCCATTGACCGGGAAGGCACTCTTGGATAACAGGTTTGTGACGTCTTCGAACACATTATTGCAGGTTATATCACAATCAAAATTAGCGTACACTTCAGCCATGAATGCACGTTGTCTGCAAAGATCAACCAGCGCCTCCATGGCAACCTCCTGTTGTTGGTACGAAGACCCATGTTTGTTCTGTGCAATCCGCAGAAGAACACATGAAAAGAAAGCTTCAAGTTGTACCTTAAGTTCAGTTCGCAGATTCAGATAGAGATTCAGAACGATGCTGCAAACGGTAGAAAGTATCAGAGGACTCATCGATAAGCCGAACTGCATCAGGTTACAGAATAGTTCATCCTGGATCAATCTCAACAACTTTGGGTGTTCACGGAATGAAGGCCCTCCAAGTTCTATAGCAGAATTTATTAAACCCAGAGCAAAGAGAGGGACATCTTCATCAAATGCTATAGGATTAGATCTGGAACTGACTTCACTGTTCTCTCTGATGTTCAACAGAGAACACAGGAAATGTAATATCTCTACCATGCACGGAATACCAAATGGATCCATCACTGCATTTTCACCATTTTCAGCTACATTCACAGAATCATTGACCTCTCTGCACCTTTCATCAGTTTGAAGTTCTGATTCTGGAATCTCTGTTACAGCACTTGAAGAATTTTTCATGGTGCCCAGAGTATCAGAGTCACTGCTAATATTTCCATTTTCAACCTGTTTATCTTGAGACTTCTGATCCCAGTCCACTGTTCCCACCTAAACAACAAAGAAGAGTTCAGAATTTGCTAATAAGAAAATAGACTTAAGGTTAGTATCCACTAGTTGGACAACACGGTCAATGCAATCTAGCTTAGCCCTGGACACTTGGATTAAGCACATGAAACTTTAAGGAAATAAAATTTCTGTTAAGCCACACAACGGTAGCAAAATCATAAACTATAACTCCGGTTTAGTAAGATAAATGGATTCAGAATCTTCACCATACTGGTATAGACAAACTCAGAAAATTGCTAGTATTAGAAGAATTCAAAATTGTATCTTTTTAGAAGATAAATATATCATAAAATATTACTAAAAGTTTAATAGTAGCCGATAAGCTCAATTACCACATCCCCAACATGTGATCTGCTTCCATTAGCTAATGAATGTTCCGATGGGCTGATATACGGCAGTTGCGAGAAGATGCATCTAACCAGTTCATGCATCGTGTGGCGTGCTATACGCTGCAACAATTCACTTTTGGAGCTTGATTGATGAACAACTCGCAAACAAGTGTTGACAATGGTGCAAACATCAAGATTACTCAACCGACAAGACGCCTTACTTTTCACACAAGCCAGAAGAACCTGAAGTATCTTCATTAGAACCACTTCTTCTGAGGCTGGATCAGTTACCTCAAAACGGCAGCTCTTTACAGCATCAACAATCAGATGTATAGCTTCCGCCACATTCACAGTATCAATGGTAAGAATGTCGATGGTTAAGATCTTGTAGACAGATGACAAAGCAACACCAGTAATTGGAGCCCCAGTTTCATCAGACCGTATAACATCCAAAAATGGCTGGATATACAATCTAGGGTCAACACTTTTCCAATTCCCTTGCCAAGAAAAAATCTCCTTACGCAATTCTTTAAAAGAATGGATAAGAGAATGCTCTAACTGGTCATCATCTGGGATATAGCGAACACCCCACCGAACATTTCTCCGCATCACAGCCAATACGGCACTGATTTCAGAATTGATTGTGCATGCCAGAGCACCTTTCGAAGTTTTGGAATGACAATACTTGAATGAGTCGCTTCCAGAGGGAAAAGTTAAATGCTCCATAGTCATCCCAAGCTCTTGGCTCCAGAAAATATCACAGGGGTATCATACAGTCTGCAAAGTAATGCAAGCTTTCACACTTAGACAAAATAAAAAGAAAACATTATAGAAACAACTAACGAACTACTGACAGAAATTGTCAACAAGCAAAGTAGAAGCCTCAACAAACCAACATGACAAACATTTATATCTAGGATTGCCCAATAAACAGAGATCTGAAAAAACAGAGAGTCACATTTTGCTCCACTGAATCACATGGAGGGCATTCAAGATAATCAATCTGTTCAGAGGTACAAGCTTCCATGGTATCTGTCACAGAAGGAATTTGCTTTTTCCAACACAGAACCACGAGTCTCTATCCACTGAAATCTATGTGTCTCTCTCCAACATTCAAAATCTGATTTCCTAAACCTTCACATAATTGTGAGACGAATGCAGCAACTGAGCTGATCTCGAATATTAACTCCTACAATCACAGATGCCAAAGTTCCAGTAACTGAAAATTAACCATGGGACACAAATTCCGAAACATTGGTTACCTTTAGAGCAGAAATGGGACCAAAACAAAAATAGATGAACACGGAATTCAGATCTAACTGAGCTAATCACGAACACAAAACAATCCGATAGAAATCTCAGACCAACACAGAGTACGAGTCTCGGAAGCTAATCAAAGTTGAAGTAAACACAAAACGAAATCCCAGAGTCCGATTTACACGTATCGGAAACGGGCAAGCGGCGAAGGAAGTGGATCGAGACAAGATCAGTGTACCTGGATGGAGATCACTGAAGATAGATTATCGGGAGAGGCTCAGAGAAGTAGCAAAAATGGCGGATCCTCCAGGGGGGCTCGGGATCGGGATGGAGACTGAAGAACGGAGATGGCACTCTCTCTCTCTCTCTTTTTCCTTTTCTCTTTTTTTTTTTCCTCCGATGTTTCTCTCTATTGATCCGTTTGATGTTTCTTCGAAGGATTATTTTTGTACTTTGCGAAGATGATTAAAAACTACATGAAAATACATAACCAAACATATTATTAATTAAATATTTGATGCAAATAATATTGTTCACTATTCGAGATCATTTCTTTCTGTAACAAATTATAAATTCTCTCCATTATTTTTCTTATTTTAGTTTTGCTATAAAACTTTTTACTTATTTAAATTTGTTCAAGAATACATAAATCAAAATTTATTCTTATTGGATAAAAAACTTATTATCATTTTTTTCCTGAAATTTCTAATATCAGTACTTTAATAGATTAAAAGGAGATTTGTAATATCAGGCGGCCAAACAAAATCAACAACTAATTGCCGTCTGGATGGTCGATTATGCGAAAATCGATCGTTTACGCGGATTTTTTGTTCAAAAAAATTAAAACGATCAAAACGATGTTGTCTTGGTCGTTTTGTTTTAAAAAAATAAATCAAAATAACGCCGTTTTGGGAGAGACCAAAACGACGTTGTTTTGATTGTTTCACTCTTTGCCATACGATTCTTCTAATTTTGAAGGCGTTTCTCTAGTTGTGAACGTCGTTCGTAGTTGGTTTGTAGCCATCTTCGTCTTCTTTGTTGTCTTTGTTTCCATTTGTCTATTCGACATCTTCATCTCCATTCGTCTATTCGCCATCTTCATTTATTTATTCGTTCGTCAATCTCAACAATCCCGCAAAGCTCTGACTCAAAATCAATGATTCAGGATAAGAACTTTTGGTACCGACTTGTAAATTCCTCTAATACACTGCGAATATTAGATATTTAGATTTTGTTAATGTTTAGTTATATTTATGATATGGTTAATGAATTTATATGACTTTATATTTTATATATAATATTTTGTTTATTTATGCTTTTTAATTATATTTTAAACTTTGAAAAATTGAAATGTATTAAAAAATTTTAAAAAAACGAAAAATGTCTAATCAGCGACTAATTCGACTAGGTGCTGACATACTGTCCAACTAACCTCTGGTGGCTTTTACAACACTAATGTAAGTAAGGTATTTAATTGACTACTCATCAAGAAAATTTTAAAAATAATTTATTTTTAAATTTTGAATTATGATTTATATTAGGATGAATAAATAATGAATATTTGTAAATATTCAATTATTCGTATTCGATGAATATTCAGATTTATTAGTCGTATCTATATTAAAAAAACGGATATTTATAAATACAAATATTGGTATTCGTATCTGAACCTAAATACTTTTAAAGAAAAAATATAAAAAAATATTTCAATAAAAAAGTAATTATCAACGTCGTTCGTAGTTGGTTTGTAGCCATCTTCGTCTTCTTTGTTGTCTTTGTTTCCATTTGTCTATTCGACATCTTCATCTCCATTCGTCTATTCGCCATCTTCATTTATTTATTCGTTCGTCAATCTCAACAATCCCGCAAAGCTCTGACTCAAAATCAATGATTCAGGATAAGAACTTTTGGTACCGACTTGTAAATTCCTCTAATACACTGCGAATATTAGATATTTAGATTTTGTTAATGTTTAGTTATATTTATGATATGGTTAATGAATTTATATGACTTTATATTTTATATATAATATTTTGTTTATTTATGCTTTTTAATTATATTTTAAACTTTGAAAAATTGAAATGTATTAAAAAATTTTAAAAAAACGAAAAATGTCTAATCAGCGACTAATTCGACTAGGTGCTGACATACTGTCCAACTAACCTCTGGTGGCTTTTACAACACTAATGTAAGTAAGGTATTTAATTGACTACTCATCAAGAAAATTTTAAAAATAATTTATTTTTAAATTTTGAATTATGATTTATATTAGGATGAATAAATAATGAATATTTGTAAATATTCAATTATTCGTATTCGATGAATATTCAGATTTATTAGTCGTATCTATATTAAAAAAACGGATATTTATAAATACAAATATTGGTATTCGTATCTGAACCTAAATACTTTTAAAGAAAAAATATAAAAAAATATTTCAATAAAAAAGATCGATAATTATCAAATGCAACACATTATTAAAGTTCAAAATCATACATAAACACAAAAATACATAATATAAATCAAACAAAACATCAAATCTTCATATCATCTCCATATCAATCATTTAAATTAGTTTCATCGATAACTCTACTAACGTCGCTAATTCGTCTAAAAAATAATAAACAAAGTATTATATTATCAAATCAAACATTAAATACATTAAAATAAAATTCATACAAATATTAAATACTAATCAAGTTCTGTTTTTTCAATATCTTGATATTTCTCTTTAGCATTATTTAATCCATCTATATTACTAATTCAATTTTGAGTGCAAAATAAAGCTTCATCCATCCTTGGAATGTGATAACTACGATACAAGCTAATCACATATTGGAATAGCCAAAAGATCTCTTGTCATAAAAGAAAATTATATAGTTAGAACCCGTAGTCTTTCACCAACACAAAATATCAAAATTTCCAACATCTTCTTCACATCTTGACAAATATCTCTAATTTTGATTTCACAATCCCATATCCTTCATTTTTACGTTTCAAATAATCTTGAAGCAACCAAACATCATGATCATCCATGCTATTAGAGCTAACCACTTCACTCCATTTGATTGATGTGTTTCAATCAAATTCTTTGACTCAAAATAGGACTCATAATTTTCAATCATTTTATGTAATTTTTATCAATGACTCTTCGATGTCTCCCTAGCTTCTTATTCCTCGTAAATTTTCTCGATAGCCTAAGTTATCTGTTCCATTTTTAAACGGAGATCATCAATAATTATAAATAAACTATGAGATTCAAATTCTTATAATCTCCCCAATATTTTCAAAACTTATCCATCATTATTTTATTATCTCATTTCATTCAAGCTCATGATAGTAATATGTACTCCCACACTAAAAATTTCTTTCATAAACAAGTTATCAATCATATATGGTAACCATGAATCTTCACAATAGTATCATAAAAGACTTGAAAAAATAAGAGACAAAATATTTACAAATGACCGGTCTTTTTTTAAGGTAAAACTTTTCCACTTTTATTGTATTCATCGACTTATTTTTCATCACTAATCTAAAAAAAAGTCAAAATATTTGTTTTTTAATTTTTAAAGCTCATTTTAACATAATCCAAATAGAATTTATCGTGTTTCTATGGCTAACTAGAATTTTATCATATTTTTACGTCTAACTGTACACTAGTATTTGATAATAACTTTTTTATCTAATAAAATTAATCATTATCTTAATATTATTTTTAAATTTATATGTTAACTTGTATTTTTAAAGTTTTTTTATTTTATTTTAATTAATTTTTTCCCAAACGAAAATTTTATTTTTATTTTTGTCACATGATAATTACTGAGTATAACACAAATAACGGTGGGTTCGAATAGACTTTGATTGAACCGAGATTTTTTCATTAGACTGGATGAAAAGAAAAATAACTCATCCATGGTGGCTGCGAATGGACTGGATTAGGCATTTAACACACCTAACTCGGCCGATGCTTTAATCCTTTGCCTTAAGTATAAAAAATATACAATTTCACTGTTTCAATCTGAAGAAGATATACGAGTCCAAATAAAATTAGAACAACAAGTCACGTCATAGGAGGAAAACCATGAACACTTAACATTCTTGTTCATTGATGAAGTCAAGTCCACATACACTGTCCATAAGAGCATCGTAAGATTTAAATCTATATGTACTTTCAGAGGAAGAAACATACACCTTTTACTTATGCAAAGTTCGGATGTCTTCAAGTGTCATGAATCTTACTGAGGCAACTCCAAATCCGGTCTTCGATCCAACGCATCACTCGTGGATTCATCAGGGAATGCGTCAGGATACTTCGCCAGAATCTTACCTTTGATGCTCCTGAAATAACAAAAGGAGAAGAACAAATTATGGGCAGACGATTATGATTGGGGAAGAAGAGGAGAACAAAGACAGGATATGTGTAAACCTTAGCTTCAAGAAAATGTAATCAAGGTCTGCCTTCATTGACTTCAGGAGGCGTGTGTTTCTCGAGAACTCTGGCGATACGTCAGCAAAGCAATTCTCTGCAAACTCATTGTAATGGGAGAGAACTGCATTGCTGTCCTGCAATCTTCCCAATCTGCAAAATTTGGCAAAGAACAAATCCCACATCGATCATCGATCACATTACATACAGAAACACAGAAGGCATGAAATGATATTTTCATTTGAAAGTTGAAAAATCTGATAAAAAAGATTTCTGGGCACTACTAGATTACTGAATCTTACCCAACATCAAATACAAATTTACGAGCTCGTATGTATTATTGCATATGTTAATCCACTGATGAACTTCAAACATAACACAACCATTGTAACCCTTCACAACATAAAGAAACTTTGCAAACACATACGTACATAAGGTGCTGCAAATGTCTGAGAGCATCAAGATCTTCTGTCTTGACCAAAGTTCTAAACTCATCAGACAACTCTTTTGAAGCCGCGATAATGGATTCCTTCTCCCGTCCCTCCATCTTCTTCTTCTTCTTCGTCTTTTGCTCCTCCTTTCTTTATCTACCGCCGATTGGGCGAAAAATAATCACCATGAGACTTAACAACTTTAAGAACTTGGTTTCACTAGCTTACTTTTCATCTAGGAAGTCATGTCTTGAAATTGACAGAAGAAGAAGCGGTCATTCATTCGCATACACAACATTGTCAGTCCTCCTAATACTTACCTCATTGGGAAGATCAAATATGATTCACTGTTCTCATTCTCATAGTCTTTAAAACATAGCCATTGAAAATATCAGTTCAGTAAAAGAAGATTCCTTTCTCAGTCACAGAACAATAACTCTCACTTTTCCCATGTTCATAATTTGGTTAATCTAAAACCATCAAAGCCAGAAACCCTAATTATCTCCATAATCAGATTGTTTGATCACAGATTCGAACTTCCCACCTACTAAAGAAATCTCTGGCATTGTAATCGAAGCAAAACACAACCTAATACGCAAACTCACGATTTGTTAAGATCGTAAGAAACGAAAAGTAGCCCAGGAAAACCAAACCAGAACCAAAGGAGGGTGAAATTGAAGGGTTGTACGAAAGGAGAAAGGGATCGAGGGAGAGAATCAGCATACCTGATTTGAAAAACGGAGTATGGATGATTGGAGAATCAGAGGAGAGATTGGTCCTGACTCTCGTATCCTTTTCCTTTGTCTCTCTTCCAACGGTGATTATGACAACATCAATTCATTCGATGTTTTTCTTCCCACGATCCATCCTTCATCGTTTCTCTTAAATTTATTCATTTTGGTTTCACTTGGTGATGACCGAAGGAAAAATATGTTTTTCTTCTTCAATTCTGAACGAAAAATTGATTGATGGTGAAAAATAATTAATATCTAGTGTCGAATATGTAAGATATATATTAATAAATATGTAAGATATATATAACATATTATAAATAACATATTATAAATATCTATATTAATAACATATATATACATCATATATATATATATTATAAATATATTTAATAAAATATAATTGAATTTTTTATTGAAATAAATGGTTATATTAATTATTTATATGAAAATAAATATAATCCAATTTTAAAAAATCATAAATCTAATAGGATATTTTGAATGTCATATGAATTGTATAGTTAAAAACCTTATTATAGAAAAATTCATTAGAATAAAAATCATGATAAAAAAAAAGTGTAACCATAAAAAAATTCTTCATCGATTTGTCAATATTTTGTTTGTTCATAAATTTCGAAGTTGATGTATCTCGATATTATGAATGTGTTTTCAATGTTGAAATAAAGAACGTCTTTGTGAATATATCAACTACATTTTCGTTTTATCTAATGAATATCAACTTCTTTTCTCTTCTTAAGATTTTGGGTAAATGAAAAAATTTTGGAGGGATATGTTTTGTTTTATTGCTTTTGATGTATCTTTTTTTGTTTGAGCTACACATGTTGCATTATCTTCATATAATATTATTGGATCGATGTTAGCCGATAATCCACGTGAAGCTTGTATATGTCGTGTTATCGCTCTAAGCCATACACATTCTCTTTGTTTCATAGATTACAATGATTTTAGCATGATTTGAAGCTGTTGCAATGAAGAAAAAAATTAGAGGGATATGTTTTGTTCTATCGCTTTTGACGTATCTTTCTTTTGTTTGAACGACACATGTTGCATTATCTTCATATAATATTGTTAGATCGATGTTAGCTGATAATCCACGTGAAGCTTGTATATGTCATGTTATAGCCCTGAGCCATACACATTCTCTTACATCATCTTCAAGTCATACGCCAACCTTTAGTACGATCTCCCAAAACTCTAGCCCCCGAGGACAATCTAGGTCAGATATCCACCAACGCTCTTAGTGTGGTTTCATCATAAATCTATATAGATTAGCTAATATTATATCACTAGCATCAATGAACAACGCTCACGGGTTATCTTTCCCGATTCCAAGCCCTTGGACTTCACACAAAATATCGATTCCCTGCAGGTTCTTGAACCACTTTTTCTACGAATTCTTGAACCACTTCTTTTGCAGGTTCTTGAACCACCTTTTTTGCGTGTTCTTGAACCACCTCTTCAACGGGTTCTTGAACCACCTCTTATGTGGGTTCTTGTCCTCTCCCTCGCCTTCTCCCCTCCCGTTGTCTTTATTGTTGGTCCACCTCCTGAGTTTTGTTCCCCAACTGTTTTTGCTCTTTTCGCCGACGAAGGTTCAACTTATGGCTCCTATCTTGCCTTTCGTGGTCTTAATTATCGTTTAATTACCATTGGACTATCAACATTCAATAAAGCTCCAACATCTGCGTAAAAATTACTTCGTTAGACTCATCCTTGCAACTGATGTGACCCTTTGACCCATGCGAACCGATGTGACCCTTTGACCCATGCGAACCCATGCGCATACATAGATAACAACTGATGAGCTGTCTGAGTTTTATGCTTGCAGACATGTTTTTTCCGACAATTTCGATGATCAGTTGTTCGTTCTGACTACCTAACACTTTTACAAGGATTCATCCTGAAACTGTATGTAGTAATATTCGCTCTCAGTTTTGGTATTATCCCTGTGGGTTTTGCTTAATTATGTGTATACTTTATGCTTTAATTCTAGAGAAACTCGGTTTTTCTTGTCGTGACCCTTAACGAACTATAAGTTCTCCTGAAGATGTAAGCGAGATTAGTTTTTTCATCTTCTAAATAAACATATCTCGAGTGTTTTAACCTTTTTTTTTTGGGGTTTTCTGTGCAGAATCATCATCTCACATTGAAATACGATTTTCACAGCTATATGATTCGTTCTACGGAAGAAGAGTTCCAACGTATTGTTGGAGTAAGGTGAGAACTCGTGTTACATGCTAGTAGAGCTCAACATTCACTCGCAGTCAGAACTCGTGTTACATTAACTGTTGTCGTTTTCAATTGAATCATAGGAACTAATTCGGGTCTCAAAAACTTGTATTACATTATGTTATTCCGCAGTGGTACGCTTTGGGGGTTTGTAATTCTGAATGTGTTACTCTCGCCCTCGGGGCTTAAAAAGGTATTGCCTTTGTTCTTATTACTGCAAGATCAAATCTTTATTTTCTGGATTGCAATCATACCTATAACTGTAAGAACTAAAAGCTTTATGTTTCTTTTTTCTTTTCTTTTTTTTCGGTTTGGAAGAATCGTTGCTGAATGTTCATACTTCTTTTGTAGCTTGTTCTTTTGGTCGGTGCAAAGTTGCAACATGTATTAGTGACGTTGGCATTGGAGAATGCTGGAGTAACAGAATATTCTTCAGGCCTAAAGCTGAGACATCGGGATAAACTATATCCACTTCATTCTGTTTTAGGTTTGCATAATTTCGGAACCCTATTTTTATCAGATTAGTTCATTGGTTTATTCTATAATAAACTGAACTCTATGATGTTCTTAGTTTCCTTTTGTAGAATGCTTTTGAACTGGTTTCATTCTTCTAGTTCTGGGTAATTTTCCATCTCAAATCAGAAACACATATAAAGCTTATATGCATTCAACTTTCGTCTTTGATGCCTAGAAATACCGTGATCAAATTGACAATCCATTCGTAATGAACTCTTCAGTGGCAATTCGGGTACAGCTCTTGCTTCCTTAGGAATCATCTACTTGTCTACTGGCGACTTATCTTGGGGTAATAATACATCTAAGCTTTTATCTTGATCTCGTCCTGATATTTTTGTGCATTACTGAACGAGATATTGCCTGTTTTTCGTAGTTTTGCTGGACAAATTTCTATGCAGTTACAACATTCTGCCATTGTATACATTGATAACTCAGGTAAAGTTTCAGAGAAAGCCCTTGGAATTTTGGTTATTGCAACAAGTTTCAAACTAAAAGATGACGAATTACATGGTAAATTTTCAGATGGGATCAAATTATAAAGTAGCATTGATACCACAGAGGATACGAGAGACGATTCACGGTTGGGGAAAAGCAGCTCGAAGGAAAAGGAGACATGGGTTTTATGGCGATGATTCGACAATTCGAACAAAAACCAGTACAATTGTATCAGTTGAAGAATACAATCATCAAGTTCTTGATCCGCCTGAAACTTCCCTTGCACAAGCACAAGGTGCTGAGCTTAAGTTACAATCGATCGAATCCAAGAACAGTATCGAAACTTCGAGTAGAGTTGGTAAGCCCCTCTTGAGACCCTGCGCTTTCATTTGTTACGGAGTTGGTACAGAGCTACAAACAGAAGCAGCATAATCAGTTTCAAGATCATCCGCATTGCCATCGAGAAGAAAATGACAGATTTCTTTAGGTAGAAAGTAGAGAGAGTCGTGGTTAACAAAACTGGAAGCCAAGTCTCTTGCTCGAATGAAGAATCAAGGATCTGAGGAATGAGAGTTATAATCTCCACAGAAGAAGCAATAAGTTCTTCTATAACCCTCAGACCAACAATGAGCATATGTAGGGACACCGGTACATAAGGTTGTAAGAAGTGTTCACAAAGTTGTCGATGTATCCAAAAGCATCACTTTGTCCGAATTCTATTCCTTTATCACATGTTTTATTCTCGAACCATTTCCTTTTCTCTTTATTTGACACACATATTAGAGAATTTTGATCTTTATCAATTGATAAAATTGATTCGAATAATGATATCAATTAAGATATTAAAGTGATAAAGATTGAGGTTTCTAGCAACATTATCTTGTAAAAATCTTCGTTAACCTTTATGTGAAAGCCTAAAGATATATAAAAGTTTCCAAAATGATCGTACAAAATCCATAACAAATATGTTGATTTATTAAGGGTTGTAAAAATCGTTAGGAGTTAGTTGGACGTTCTACCAACGCCTTGTGTCGAGATGGACTAGTCGGTAGGGGTGGACAAAATATTCGAATCATTCATACCGAACCGAAAATTTGAATATCCGAGGGATAAATACAAATAGTAGAAATCAATTTTTCAACAAATATAAATACAAAGAGTACCTTAGTTATCCAAACTATTCTTATCTTTAAGTACTAAACTAATAATTTTTTATGTATATTTCTTTTTTGTCGAATCCTATTAGACGATTTTTTGTTTTTTAAAATTGAAGTACACAATCATGGTTTTCAAATTTATAAAAAAAATTAAAGATATACAAAATAATAAAAATTTATAATCATCATTATAATATTTATAATATCTAAAATCTTATCCTTACAGTTCAATTACTCACTCGACCTTTTCGTTCAATTTGCAATTAATGTTGATATGTCGCGAAGACCCTATTCCAATTCATTATGATCATCGTCATCGAGATGTCCAAATTTATTCATAAGTAGTTATAAAGTATCCCTCATCTTATCACCTTCATTCATTTTTTTGCTTTGTCGAACTCTTGCTTCGGTCTTCTCTTTGCTTCGCCTATCTCTTGGCTTCGATCTTCTTTTTGCTTCACCGATCTAGATAATTCCTTTGCTTACTCCCATCATTTCCACACCATGGTTTGAAAAATATCAGCCCATGGCCCGACCCGAGCTCATAAAAAACCCTTCTGACCACGAGCCTGAATTTATAACGTTCAAATTCCACACGAGCCTGTTTTCCGCGGGCCTATGTGGATTAATAGTCTCTTTTTGAGCCCAATAATTTGATTGAAACAAATGAATAAAATGCGAGTGAATGTTGAGCTCTACTAGCATGTATGGTCTTGATGATTGGTTGCTTCAAGATTATTCAAAACGTAAAAGTCAAGGAGTTAGGGTTGTGAAATCGGAAATGGAGACATATTTGTTATAATAATGTGAAGAAGATGTTAGAAATTTTTACATGTTGTAACTGAATATTGAACTCTTTCTTTAATGACAATAGATATTTTGGTTATTATGACATTCAAAATTGCTTTAGGGTCGACTTTTAGAACAAGAGATCATGTGATTAGTCTGTCTTGTAATTGTCTTACTCCTAATATGGTTGAAGCTTTAATTTGTACTAAAAAGTAGATTTGTAATCTAGATGGATTGGATAATTTTATGGAAACATTTCAAGATATCGAAAAAACAAAACTCATGAGAGTTTTATTTTAATATATTTGATGTTTGCTTTGAAAATTTGTTTCATTGTTTTAGATCAATTGGTGACGCTAGTTAAGTCATCGATAAACCTAAATTTAGATGACTGGTATGGAGATGGATGTGAAGATTTTTGGTGTTTCGTTTCATTTACATTATGTATTTTGTGTTTTTGCGTGATTTGAACTTTTAGTTATAAATTATATTTAATAATTATCGGCTTTTTCATTGAAATATTTCTTTTTATGTTTTTTACTTTATAAAAATTTATGTTCGGATACGGATACAGATATTCATAGTTATAAATATTTTTATTTACAAATATCCTTATTTAGGAATACGAATATGAATAGTAAATCTGGATATTTGTCGAATAAAAATAAAAATATGAATAGTCATATAATTTACGGATATTTGTCATTATCATCATCATCATCATCTAGAACATCATTACATTTTTCAACGGATGCGCGTGGAATACGCCCAATGGATGCCCATTGAAAAGGGCCAACAGATGCATGTTGGAAAGGACTAACGAATGACTTTTAAACTTTCTCAACGGATGATTATTGATACAGTGGAATCTATTTCGATAGGAATCCTTTAAGATTTTCAACGGATACCCGTTGAAAATTGAGAAAACCGTGAAATATTTCTTAAGTCCCGAATAGAGTTTCTACGGATCAATGGGTGTCCGTTACAATTTTCAATGGATGCTTGTTCAAAATGGAATACATGAGTTCAAAAAATTAAGTTATAAAAGTTTGATATTATAATTACATAATTCACATCTCTTCTTCAGTTGATTCTTCAATAGTGAGTCTTCCTTTGATGGTGCATTGAATTTGTCTCCATGTTCATCTTATGCATCTTCCGGTTCAAAATCTTCAAAATCGTTGATGTATTCACCATCTTGTTGGTCCTTGCGAGAATCTCTTCATGATTGTCAGTTTTAATTAATCGTATTGGCTCAGGGTGATAGATTTGCAATGGATTCTTTTGTGTTTATAGCGCCATGCGGTTTAATCTTAACGGCGGTCCATCACTATTCTCTTCGATGTTTCAATGTTATTGTATAGTGCACGTAACATATTTGATATGCTTGATTTATTGTGATGAATGGATCATATTTGCGTATGTCGTACCGGGTTGATGTCAATTCCTCCCCATCGATTTTTTTCGTGTACCACATCCTACGGCTGAGTCGAACCACTGACATTTAAAAAATATTATCTTCAATCCAACCTGTAGTATTTGGTGCAAAATTTCGTAGAAATCATCATCCTCTATTTCACTATTAAAATAAATGTCGTAATTGAATGTGCTTCTATGTCTTGCGTGCTTCTAAGTGTGGAATGTGTATCCTGAGTAAAAATAATTGGTAAACACAATACAATTTTTTGCAGAACCGTTAACCAAATCTTTTAACCAAGTAAGATGTTTATCATCACAATCTTTAACCTATATAATATAAAAAATGATTATTTATAAAATATACTAAACTATGTGTACTTACATAATCTCTCAACACGAGGAATAATGTTGAACTTTCATTTTGTTGAGTACATATGCGCTTAGACGAGGATATATACTCATTACTTCTTCATCAAAGATCCTCTGATAAAAATTTGTTAACACACACACACACACACACACACACACACATATATATATATATATATCTATATCTGTGTGTAATATATTAAAAGATCGATTTTCATCATTTTTGACCTTTCGAAAGGTCATGGCATTTGACAATTTAATAACATATATGTGTGGACATGATTATACCCTCTGGTGTTAGCCAATATTTCTCGGATTTTCCTCTTGTATGTCCAATTGGTGTAAAGATATCAAGAATTATACCAAGGTGAGAATTATATTGATATAGATAGTTTGTGTGATCTTCTTCTGATTTTCTATGTTTCGTCTGGTAAATGTATTGACAAATGTTCCATGACATCGAAAAAGGAAGGCAGAAAGACTTTTTCCAAAGAGGATAATACCTTAGATATATTATTTATCAATATCTTCAAGTCATCTCTTTTTAAATTTCTTGGACATATATCTCTAAATAATATGTTAATTCTACATAACACGTTGTGCATGTTCTGTGGTAATAGCTCCACAAATGCAATTGGAATGAGTCATTGCATGAAAACGTGATAATTGTGACTTTACAACCCAATAAGCCTTGAACCCAAAATATTCACACAACGAGCAATGTTTGATGCATATCCATATGAAAATTTAGTGTCTTCTTTTAACCACCTCAATAATGTTGTTTTCACAGGGCCAACCAATCTTAATATTGGGATATGTATCTTTCCATCACGTAACTCTAACCCAAGCCTCCACATATTGTCTTCAAATCTTTCATTGATTGTATGTTTTCTTTTTTTTTTCTCGTCGCATTCAAACAATATTGATGATGTTTTCGAATAAGTTTTTTTCAATATACATAACATCTGAATTATGACATAATATGAGTGATTACAATTTGGTAGTTTCCAAATAATACTGCGTTTGTACCAGTTATGCTATTCACCTTGGCCTTGTGGTTTTCTGTGCCATTTTCTTTAGATAACGTTTCTTATTTTTTCTGAATTTATATCCACGTGGAAGAAATCTTCAATGACAATCAAACCAACATGGTTTTTCCCGTGCACTAGACGAAATGAATCTGTATCTATACAATATAAACATGCTAGTCTCTCATGCGTGCTCCATCCAAATAACATTATGTGGGTAGGAAAATCGCTAATTGTCCACAACAACACCACTTTTAATATGAATTTTTGCTTCGTACTTACGTCGTATTCAACAATTTAATTTTCTACAAATCTCTTAATTAATGAATTAAAGGCTGCAAGAAAACGTCGAAACGTTTCTTTGGATGTCTTAGAATAAGCAATTTCAGAAACATAACTTCTCTTTTCAGACACATCTCGGGAGATAAACTATACAAAATCACATGATAGATAATATTGAGTTTTGGTTTATCCATATGGACTAAAACCATCATTGCACAACCAAAGATGAACATTTCTCACACTACAAGAAAATTCGGATTTCGGGACTGCATTTTCGGACTGAAGTATCCGTCCCTAAATTTAGGGACGGATTAGGGACTAATTAAAGACGGATTAAGAAAACAGTCCCAAATCCGTCCCTAAATTTGGGGACTGTTGGTCAGTCCCTAAGTCGTCCGGAATTCGGGACGGAATAGGGACCCAGCAGTCCGCAATTTCCCGACGGAAAATATATTAGTCCCGATTCCGTCCCTAATTACAGACGACTTAGGGACGGTTCGCTGGGAAATATTTATTCCAGTACGCAATTCGTCCCGAATCGGTCTTAAAATTTTCTATTTAATCCCTTCTCTTCTACCCGTTTCTCACACACAAATCTCATATATTTCTCTTTATATCTTGTTATCATTTCTAATTGTAATGGCATCGTCGTCGAGATCGAATATTTTCGTTTCGAGACAGTGGATGTATAGAAGAATTGATCCGGAAACTCAAAGTGTATCGAAGGAGTTTCTAGAAGGCCTTACACAGTTTATGACGGTGGCGAGAAATCAACAAGTTTATAGAGAAAACGGTAAGTTGGTTTGTCCCTGTATAAAATGCAGAAATGAAAAATTCGTTAATGAGAAAACCGTTTGGAATCATCTCTATTTAAGAGGGTTTACTCCAAATTATTTTATTTGGTTATCTCATGGAGAGAATTTTTCACCACGACCGAGGGATGTTGTGGAAAATTTTAGTAGGGGTATCGTAAATCATGAAGTGTCTCAGACTTTTCAAGATGTAGAAAACCCTTATGTAGAAATGGTGCAAAATGCGTTCGTTGAAAGAAACGAATATGAAAATATTGAAGAAGATCCGAATGAAGAAGCAAAAACATTTTTTGAAATGTTAGAAAATGCCAGGCATCCACTGTACGATGGTTGTAGAAGTGGTTTATCACGGTTGTCTTTATCTGCACGGTTAATGAATTGAAGACAGAAAATAATCTTTCTCAGAACTGCATGGATTCTATATCGCAATTAGTTAGAGATTATTTGCCTGAAGATAATAATGCAGTCGAGTCATATTATGAAACAAAGAAGATGATGAGATCATTGGGTTTATTAACGTATCAAAAGATTGATGTTTGCCAAGACAACTATATGATTTTCTGGAAAGAAACTTCGGACTTGATCAATTGTCGATTTTGTGGAAAAGAACGATTTTATTTGACAAGAAATGGAAAATCGGTTCCGTTTCGTCGTATGTGGTATTTGCCAATTACAGACAGGATAAAAAGATTGTATCAATCGGAGAAGACTGCAAGCGACATGAGATGGCATGCCGAGCATTCAAGTCCTGACGGAGAAATGTGTCATCCCTCAGATGGTGAGGCGTGGAAACATTTTAACAAGGTATATCCTGATTTTGCAGCTGAGAGTCGAAATGTTTATTTAGGCCTTTGCACTGATGGTTTTAATCCATTCGGGATGTCTGGGAGAAATTATTCGTTGTGGCCAGTTATTATGACACCGTATAATTTACCACCAGATATGTGCATGAAGCGTGAGTTTTTGTTCTTAACAATATTAATTCCCGGGCCTAATCATCCGAAAAGAAGTTTGGATATATTTCTTCAACCACTAATTGAAGAATTGAATGAATTATGGAAAGGAGTTCCAGCGTATGATGTTTCGAGACGACAAAATTTTATATTACGAGGTGCTCTAATGTGGACAATAAGTGATTTTCCAGCCTATGGTATGCTATCTGGGTGGACAACGCATGGTCGATTGGCTTGTCCATATTGCATGGAGGAAACAGATGCTTTTCAGTTGAAGTATGGACGAAAGACGAGTTGGTTTGATTGTCATCGCCGGTTTCTTCCTCCTGATGATACATTACGACGCAACAAGAGGAATTTCAGAAGGAATATTGTTGTGCGGAAATCTCCTCCTCCAATTTTGACCGGCGAAGAGATATTGTATGAACGACTTCTCGCTTTGGGTATTCCTAGGAGTATAGATTGCGGAGGAAACAATCATCCGAGAATTGATGGTTATGGAATTACCCATAATTGGTACAAGAAGAGCATATTTTGGGATCTTCCGTATTGGAAAAATCTGAAGCTTCGTCACAATCTTGATGTCATGCACATAGAGAAAATTTTTTTCGATAATATCATCAATACAGTAATGAATGTCACAGGAAAAACGAAGGATAACATTAAATCACGGAAGGATCTCGCAGAGTATTGTTCACGGAAGGAGTTACATATAAGTGAGGATGGTAAAGCGCCTGTTCTGATATTCAGATTGTCTAATGAGGAAAAATATAAATTGTTAAATTGGTTGAAGGAAGACGTGAAATTTCCTGATGGTTATGCATCTAACATCGGAAGGTGCGTCGATATTCATGGAGGAAAGTTATCAGGGATGAAAAGTCACGATTGTCATGTATTCGTTTTAATTTTTTTTTCTAAATTAAAAAATTTCCGGACGGCAGAGTGCCGTCCGGAAATTTTACGTTTTTATTTTTTAAGCCGTCGGGAACTATTTTTTTTTTTAAAAATTGTTCCCGACGGAGGTACGCCGTCTGGAAAGTTTGAGGACGGCAGGCCTCCGTCGGGAAATTTCCCGACGGGCTTCGGCGTCCGCAAATTTCCCACGGTTTTTAGACTACGTTTTTCGTCCGAAATTGCGGACGGTTTGCGGACTGGAACTGATTACCGACGTTCGTTTGCGGACGGCACGTGCCAGTCCCTAATCGGTCCCGAAATGCCTTTCTGGACGGATTAGGGACTGATTCTTCAGTCCCTAATCCTTGAATTTCTTGTAGTGTCATTTCATACGCAAACTCATGAAATATTTTGTTGAAATCCTTCCAAACCTTATCTTTCGACTGGTGTTGTGTTATCCCTTCATTTGTCGAGTGTTCTGCGTGCTATCTTATTGTTGATGTGGATTTTTTATTCATATAACCTTCTCAAGTTGTTTACCACAGACATATACGACATCTTTTTGTATATTACATATTTCCATGAAGATAGTTTTTTTTTGACAAAATCCACTTGCACCTTGAAATTATTTCTAAAATCATCAATATTTTCATGTAGCATTCTCAAATCCTTTAAATAATTCTTTGTTTCATTACATATCTCAGAAGCTTGATTACTGGTAAATATTCATGCACGGTTTAGCAAAATGATTCGATGTAATTTTCAACTACATTATAGTATGTTTTTAAATTCATCAATTTTGATGATAAGCATAAACAAGATTAACCTTAACGATAACCCTCACATATAGGTTATTTCGTCGCATTCGATAGGTTGACAAATCTGCTTGCCTCATTGTTTGACATCTCTTCATGTGTTTTCTCAACAACTCAAGGGAAAGCATCTAACACCACACATATAGATTGACCGTCATTGTTTCTTAATGAACCTCTTCATTCTTTTTATTGCTTGTGCTTCTTGTACATTATCTCTAACGCCACAATCTTCGCCGTAAAAGAACCAAATTTCATAATTCTCTAGAAATCTACCTTGTAAATTTGTTTGCAAAAAATTCCTTGACTTTGATTACGACACGAAAAAGGACTATGATAAAAAACATTGCAAACCCGTTTGGATCCCTGATAATGTCTGGAAAGAGCTGCTCGCCTATTGGGAGACTCCTGAATTTAAGGCGAGAAGTGAGCGCCCTGGTCGATCCCGTCGTTCTGATAGAGCGGGATATGGGTTAAGTGCGCATACTGCTGGTTCCCGCTCTTTCGCGGAGGTTTACGAAGATATGGTAAGATTTAAAAGTTTTTAAAGTTTTATTACGAGTCACATTTGTTTAATAGCTAAAACATCAAATTTGTTTTAGACGCAAGGGAAAGGATGTGAACCGTCGTACGTGGAATTGTTAGAACGTACACACAAGAAAAAATCCGACGGTTCGTGGGTAGATACCAGGGCGAAACAAATTCACGAGGATGTTTTGAACATGGCATCGGAACGAGTGTCCCAATTCCCGCCACGAGAAGATGGGACACAACCGATTCTTTCTCAAGAAGAATAAACGAGATGTATTTCGAGGTAATTTTAGTATATCTTTACAATAATTTTTTTATAAATAATTAAAATTTAAATTAAATGTCAATATTTTTTGTAGCATGTAACACCGTACAAAGGTCGTCTTTTTGGTCTTGGAGGGATGTCATCAAAACATGCGAGTTCCTCCAAAGGCAAGGAAAAGGTCGCGAACGAGGAATTACAAAATACAATCTCGGAGATGAAAACACAATTAGAACAACAAAACTCACAGGTCAACGCTCTGCAACGAGAAATTCAACGATCAAGAAGGGAACGTGAGCAGTGGCTGAGAATGATGAAGGCACACATGCCCAAAATCAATTGGGATACGGTCGAAAACAGTGATGACGACGACGATGATAATTCGCAAGTGCCACCTACTAGTTTGTAAATCCGTAATTGTAATATTTTATGAACTATTTTAGTATTGTATGAATATTATTTATTTAATTTCATTTCAGTATTTTAAATTTTTGTTTTTATTTTTTTAAAAAAAAATTCCGGACCGGCCGCCGCCCGTCGGGAAATTTTCCGGACGACCACGCGACCCGTCGGGAAAATTTCCGGACGACCTTTGAACCCGTTCGGAAATTTTCCCGACGGGCCGCGTGGTCGTCCGGAAAGTTTCCCGACGGGCCGCGGCCGGTCCAGAAATTTTTCCGACGGGTCGCGGCCGGTCCGGAAATTTTCCGGTAGGTCGTCTGACTTCCGACGAGTTCCAGACTAACTTTATCGTCCAAAATTACGGACGGTTTGCGGACTCACTTTAGCGTTTGAATTTGCGGACAGATTGCGGACGAAAATTGGTTTGCGACGTTCATTTGCGGACGGGGAGCTGCGGTCCCTAATCGGTCCTGAATCCCATTTCCTGACGGATTAGGGACCGTTTTGGCAGTCCCTAATCTATACATTTCTTGTAGTGTCTACCTTGTAAATTTGTTTGCAAAAAATTCCTTGACTTTGATTGTTCAAGTTTTTGCATGTTTTGAAGGGACATAACGTGTTCTTGATACAAAGGTTGAATCGATGAAAACTCATGAACTGCTCCAATTCGTGTAAGAATTCTCGCATAACTTCTTCGGATACAGAATATTTTCTTCCATACATCTACTTTCTCAATCTGTATATATCTATATTTGAAGAAGAAGATATTATTTGAAAGTAATTTTTTGTTTAGTAGTTTGATGCTACAGAATTTGGTGTATAAATATTGAAATTTCCAACAAATACCCGTTGAAATGCAATGGCACATTTTTCCCAATGGTCAATTCGAAATTTTAAATTTACCAAAAGGTATTCGTTGGAATTTTCTACGGATATCTGTTGGAATGAAAAATGGTCGTCCATTGAAATAATTCAACGGTTTTTCAACAGGCTTTCAACAGATTCACTAAGAAATATCAACAAATAGTGTATGTTGAAAATCTCTGGAAAATCCAACATATGTCAACAGATTGACTCCCCTTGGTAATTTCGTGTTATCCGTAAATCCATTGGAATATTTATCAACGAACGGATTCATTAATCTGTTCGTTGATATTCACTTATTTTTTTTTTGTAGGGACTAGTTCGGAACCCGCACAATGAACGATCTATTATTAATGAGTGAAAAAGATGGGATTTCTGTTTGTGCTTTGCTCATTTGATGATTGTATTTTCTAGGGATCTATGAGTTTCGAATTTTGCACTGAAGGTTTTAGCGCACTCTGTCATCTTTTTTTTATAGAAGGAAGTGTGATCTCATCCGAGAAAATACTCCCAATCAATTTTTTCGCGGCTCAAACATTAGGAACAATACTATTTAATTTTTTTATTGGATGTGAAATAATAAACATCACATTTTAGTTCAATTTAGTTGAAAGATTGAATTTTGCAGTTACAAAATTGTTTAATAATGTAATAAAAATAGTAGTGTCATTATATAGATGTAAATAAAATTAATATCATTAAAACCATATAAGATTAGAGGGTTCTGAAACATGTGAGTTCTCCATAAAACAAATAGGCAAATTGCCTTTTCGAAAGAACGAAAGCTAGCTCGACAAATTTAAGAGACGTGAAATAACTAATCATCTTTTTTGTTTGATCCCTCACTAATTACGGGGACAATCCCAACAAAATATCCTCTTCTGGGTTTAAGTCATGTTTATGTAATCCATGTATTGGAAGAAAATGAAAACCTACCACCCATATAAGCAATCAATTTTTGGCCATTGGAGCTGATGTATGGTGCGGAACAAAACTGGGTTGCCTCTGGAATACCTTTTCACATGTGACCTCTGCCACAACAGCAAATGATGAATGTTATTCCCGAATATTCAAAGCCATGATCTTTTAATTATAATCCAAGCTTTGTAATGGATAATGGTTTAGATGCAACATAGGTTACAAATTCTTACTTTTACAAAGGCAAAGTTTAATAATAAAAAAGGATTTCAATTTTGGTAGATCCTGTTGTAAAAATTGTTTTTTCAGTGAATTTTAGCAATCATTTAGTTGCTTAATTTGAGTTCACTTTGTCCATCTATCTTCTTGATTGTGCAAACATAAATGTAAACAACCGAATGAACACAGAAAGTCACTCAGAATTTAAGAGAATTGAAAGAACAAACGAGAGAAAGAGATGAGAATGAACACGGTGGGAATTTTCTGAAAACTTCGCTTAATTCAAAACATAACCGGTCGTCCATACATATAAGTCTAAAAGACGTCACAAAAACCGATCAAGACATGCTCAGAAACATCATAAATGTTTTTGTCCAACAATTACCCAAAATAGATAAAGTTTGACCCGGCCAAGAACCTAATGTCCTTGACAAAACTGGCAACCTGCACCAACGGTCTGGTGTAGGTTCTTCATACTGATTCCGAGGTCTTCAACATCTCCTTTCGCCCCGTCCATGCTCTGAGCGTCTTCTGCTATCTTCAGGCTTTAATCTTGCCGCCTACTCCAGTCTGGATCCTCTGTTCATCGTTGTTTTCTTGTCCCCTGAAGTCTGCAGCCTCATCAGCCCTTCTGCAATTTCCTGCGTCCCGGGTCGTCGCGTCCGGTTTGGCCACGTCCCGCTCCTTCGAACTTCGACTGTCTGCGTCCCGCTCACCCATGCCTGGCCGCATCCCGTGCCTTCGCGTCCTGTGTCTCCGCGTCCTGCTTGGTCACGTCCCAACTGGCCGCGTCTCGCCTGGCCGCGTCCCGCATGCCCGTGTCTCGCCTAGCTGCGTCCGATCTGGTCGCATCTCGCTCACCCGCGTCCTGCCCAGCCGCGTCCTAGGTTTCCATTTTGCCATGGACAAACTGATCAATGCCCTCAATCTCCCTCTTGATCTGTTTATCCATGACTCCCAACTTGTGCCTCAGCTCCTCAAAATGCTTTGTCCCAAGTGACTTGGTCAATATGTCCGCCACTTGGTCCTGTCCAGCCACATGATCAAGTTCTATCTCCCCATTGCTCACGGCCTCTCTCACAACATGGCACTTGATCTGAATGTGCTTGGTCCTCTTGTGATCCACGGTGTTCTTGCTAATTGCAATTGCTGCTGTACTGTCACAATGGATAACCAACGCCTCGCTCATGTCAAATCCCAGTTCTGCAAATAACCTCTTCAGCCATGCAGCATGATTTGTGGCTGCACACAAGGCTGTATATTCAGCCTCCGCACTTGACTGGGCAATGACTGTCTGCTTCTGTGTCCCCCAGCAGAACATAGCACTGCCAATAGTCTTGCACACTTCCAGCTAGATCAGCATCAACTTATCCTACTAATCTAGCATCCTCAACCTTCTGAAACCACAAACCATAGTCTCTAGTTCCAGAAATGTACCTCAATACCCTCTTAGCTTCCTGTAAGCTCTTCTCTGTTGGCTTGACATTGCTCCTGGACAGATAGGATGCTGAAAACCCTAAGTCTGGTCTGGTTGCTGCTAGATAAAGCAGGCCGCCCACCATACTCCGGTATTTGGTTGGATTATTAAGTTCACTTCCTTCCTCTGAATTCTTCCCATATGGTGCTAAGGGTGTTGAGATACTTTTGGAATACTGCATCCCAAACTTCCTCAAAAGCTGTCCTGCATACTTGGCCTGGTTCATGAAGATACCATCAGCCGAGTAGCTCACCTCAAATCCTAGGAAATACCTCAATTTTCCCAGGTCTGTCATCTCAAATTCTTTGTTCAACTTCTTCTTAAGTTCCTTGATCATACCCTTATCATCTCCAGATATGATCAAGTCATCCACATATAAGCAAATGACACAGATCTTCTGGTGTTTCTCCTGCACATACATGGCAGCATAACACCCACTCTGTTGGCATCCTTCTCCTAGGAAGAATGAGTCAATCCGGCTATACCAAGCTCTAGGAGCTTGCTTCAACCCATACAAGGCCTTGTTGAGTTTCAAGACCTTGTCTTCTTGTCCATCTACTTCATAGCCAGGAGGTTGTTGGATATACACCTCCTCTGCAATCTCTCCATTGAGAAAAGCAGACTTCACGTCCATCTGGTGGAGGCTCCACCCTTCCTGGGCTGCTACTGCAATGAGGGTCCGTATGGTATCATGTCTAGACACTGGAGCAAAGGTTTCTCCATAGTCCAGGCCATGAGTTTGAGTGAACCCCCTTGCTACTAGCCTGGCCTTAAGTTTCTGAACCTTACCCTCTTCATCATTTTTCACCTTGAATATCCATTTTACTGAGATCACCTTATGACCTTCTGTAGTTCAGTAAGCTCCCAGGTTTTGTTCTTGTTGATCATGTCAATCTCTGCATCCATTGCCCTCCTCCAACCAGCATCTGCCACTGCCTCCTCAAAGGTTACTGGTTTCTCCACTTCTCTATAGCAACATTCATACACTTGGTTGCTCTCTCCCTCAATTGGCTCTGCATCCTCATAGATATCTGCAAGCCTCCTCATTCTGTGCACCAGCCGTGATGAGCTGCTATTGGTGTCTCTGCTCCCTCTAGAGCTAGACTGTGTGAGTCTGAATGGAACTGGGGTAAATGGTTGAGGATTACCCTGACTCCCTCCAGAACCTTGTCCTTCTTCCAAACCACCTTGGGGTGTCCTCTGAGTGTTGTGATCAACTGGCTCTAGGTTTGATATAGTAGGGTTGAAACTAGGAATTCCAATTTGTCCTTGAGTTACAGACTGAGTTTCCCAGTTCCAAGCCTTCTCCTCCTCAAATATAATATCTCTAGCAACATCTATCTTGCATGTGCTCAGTTTGAACACCCTGTAGCCCTTGCTCAAGCTACTGTATCCCATGAAAATGGCCTTTTCAGACCTATCATCTAACTTTTGTCTCTGCTGTGCTGGGATCTGCACATAGCAGAGACTTCCAAAGACTATCAAGTGGCTCACACTTGGTTTGTAACCACTCCGAGCTTCCAGGGGTGTCTTGTTGTCTAGTGCCTTCGTTGGAAGTCTGTTCTGAAGGTATGCTGCTGTGAACATCCCTTCAGCCCAGAATTTGTTGGGGAGACCCTTCTCCTTGAGCATGCTCCTAGTCATCTCCATAAGTGTCCTATTCCTCCTCTCTGCAACACCGTTTTGCTGAGGAAAATAGGCCACACTCAACTGCCGTTGTACTCCATGCTCTTCAAGGAACTAAGTGAAGGGCTTTGAGTTGAACTCTCCTCCCCTGTCTGACCTTAGTTTCTTCAGCTTCTTTCCGGTTTGATTTTCCAACAAATTTTTGAACTTTTTGAACATACTGAACGTGTCTGACTTGAGCCTTAGAAAGTATACCCACAGCATGTGGTAATGATCATCTGTAAACGTCAGAACATGCAGGCTTCCATCTAGTGATGGAGTCTGCATTGGACCACACAGGTCTGTGTGAACCAACTCCAGTATGTCTTTGGACTTGCTCTCCGATTCCTTAGGGAACTCCAATCTGGTGTGCTTCCCCTGTATGCATGCTTCACACAACTCCTTGGTCACCTTAAACTTTGGTAGAACTTTCACCATTTCTTGATTCTGCAATTTCACCAGATTGTGGACACCAGTGTGTCCAAACCTCTTGTGCCAGAGGTTTGCAAGCCTTTCCTCTCCGGCCTTATACATTGCTTCTTCTGACATCTTCCATCTCAGTGGATAGGCCTTCTTCATCATAGGTACCTCAGCTACCTTGGCTCCCTCTTTGTCCCGGATTAAACACGGATTCTCAACAAATTCCACATGGTACCCATTTCTTACCATCTGTGGAACACTGAGGAGATTCTTTTCTAGTCCTGGGACTAAGAATACCTCTTTGATTTTCCGGGTGGGAAATTTCGTTTGCTCCCAGCCGGCGGGGAGGAGTTCCTGTTGACGGCGGAATGATTCGGCAAATGGGCGATTCTTTTCTATATAAGCAAGTGTATATCTTCAAATCAACATAAAGAATAACCATGAGAATCGACAGTTACCTTGATCGCGCAACAGGGAATCCTACACATTTTAGTCTGAAGTAATTAAAAAAAAAGAAGAGAGAAACAAAAAAAAAAGATTTCACCAGATTCTTGGTTCCGACATTCTGGATTCCTAAATCCAGGATTACTTAATTTAGGGTTTGGTTATTTATCCAAAATCATTTATTTTTCAAATTCAGCTAAAAATTAGTTGAGGAGGGAAAATCTTATTTTGAAAAGTATTTCCTTTTTTCTTGGGTACCCATATGTTTATATATACACGAGTTGATCAGTCCACCGCCACAAATCTATCTCTCTCATACAACGATACCAAGATTAATTATTCTTCTTCTTCTCATACAACGATACTATGGTTTCTTCTTCTTCTTCTTCCAAAGCAGACACAAAGAGAAACACCATGTTTTCTTCTTCTTCTTCTTCTTCTTCCAAAGCACACACAAAGAAAAACACCATGTTCCAAAGGAGACAACTCACTGTCATGAAAAAGGCCCACGAACTCTCAACTCTTTACGACGTCCAAATCGCTGTCATCTGTTACGGACCAAACGGAGAGATTCAAATATGGCCGAAAGATTGTTAAAAATTACAAGGTGAACGAGATGGGTAAACCAAGGAAATGCCTTAGCGTTGAAGAGTTTCTGGAGAAAACAAAGACAGAAGGCCAGAAGAAGCGGAGAAGAGTCGACATTTGTTGCGGAAATTATGGGATCTGATATCCTCACCAAGATTTTAGTCAATCAATGAGATTTCATTCAATCTTCACCGTGATATTTGCTATGTATATTTGGGATCTTTCCGTTTTACTCCATCCTTGCGTTTGTATATAACCTGCTGTAAACACCTCATGAATTTACACAGAAAAACATTCTTAATCGACCTGATATTACATGGTATCAGAGCTCAAAATTTTTCCTAAATTTCGACTTCTTTGCGTTTTTCTCTCGATCCCGAACACGACCTCACTCAAATTTTCCTAAAACCACCGAACCCATCTTCATCTTCTTCTCACCAATCCAACTCTGTTTCCGCTACTGTAAATCTGTTCCTCTGCTTCTCACTGAAACCCAGTCACCGTGCTGTCTCAAATTGAAACCACGACTGATCTGACAAACCCAAAAAATCGACAACCTTCGAAACCTCATCACCGGAAACCCAACTACCCGAAACCCAGAAACCGACCAAACTTAGAAACCTCATCCGACGAACCCAGAAAATCGATAACCTTCGAAACCTCATTACCGGAAACCCAGCTGCCCGAAACCCAGACAAACCAACAAACTCAGACGAAATTCACCCGAAACCAGACTAACCCAAAACCGACGAACCCCGAAACCCAGAACCAAATCTACCCGAAACCTTGATTCCACTAGACTCACCCGAAATCGACGAACCCCGAAACCCAGAACCTTGATTCCAAACCCGATAAACTCCGAAATCCGAAACCTTGATTCCACCCGACCATGATTCCATCTCTGATTTCCTTTACTCCGGACGCAACCATGAACCCGACCATGAACGAGAACTTGAATGCTGCTCTGGAACCGGCTTGAAGAACAATCAATCCTTATGATATGACATCAAGTGACAACCCCAGCTTTGTTCTCTCACAACCATTTCTTCGTGGAGAGAACTACGATCAATAGGCATCGAATTTACGAACTGCTCTCAAATTTCGGAAGAAGTTTGTATTCCTTGATGCACTCCTGATCTCATGATCAAGAATACTCTCGAACTGGGTTTTGAAACAGCATTTTACTATAAAAAACGGACCCCGTATTCACCGACTCCGATCTGAATTAGCTCACTGCATGCAGCGCGGTACCAACATTGATGCATGCTACGGGAGGCTAAACAGAATCTGGCGTGATTTGCTGCACTCTCGGCGTCTTCGGGTTTGCGAATGTTGGAAGTGTACCTGTGATCCGCAATGAAGATAGAGTCCATGAATTCCTCATGGGACTAGACGACATAACACCTTTGGAATCGTCCAATCCAATATACTGTCTCACGATCCCTTGCCAAGCCTGACTCTGTCTACAACATTGTGCTGCAGGATGAGAGCTCTCGTCTCTCTCTCAAATCCTTCGACGAACGTCCACCTGCAATGGGATTCGCTACAAAAACAAGGCAGTTTGCTAATAAATTGTGCGTCATTCAGGACCGACCAAGATGCTGATTGGAGCGGGTGAATGTCGTGAGGGACTATATTTTTTCCGAGGGGTGGAGGTGACATCAGCTGTTCGGACAAGTTCTCTTTGCTCTGAGGAAACATGGCATCGACGACTCGGTCATCTTGCTTCGAAGACTTTGAATTTGATTTCTGCCTTGAGTTTTTCATCTCGTTCTGCGCATTTGAATAACGCATGTGAAGTTGTATTCGTGCAAAACAAGTTAGAGATTGTTTTCCAGAAAGTTCGAATAAAATATCGTCAATTTTTGAACTTATACATTGTGATGTGTGGGGGCCTTACCAGACGCCTTCCTTCTCGGGTGCAAGATACTTCTTAACAATAGTTGACGATTATTCACGAGGCGTATGGGTTTATTTGATGATCCATAAGACTGAAGTGTCTACATATATTCGACAGTTCCTCGCGATGGTAGAATGCCAATTTGAAACAAAAGTCAAAACCGTCCGATCCGATAATGGAACCGAGTTTACAAGTCTTCGAAATATTTTTGAGGAACATGGCATTCTTCATCAAACATCATGTGTTGGTACACCTCAACAGAATAGACGAGTTGAGCGTAAACACCGACACATTCTCAATATCATACGCTCTTTGTTGTTTCCAGCGAATTTACCCGTTGAGTTTTGGGGTGATAGTGTCCTCACGGCAGCTCATCTTATTAACCGCACTCCATCTTCTGTTCTTGGTAATCGGATACCATTTTAGATACTTCACGGCACAGAACCTGTATATTCACATCTTCGGGTCTTCGGTTCTCTGTGTTACACTCACAACCAAGACACGAAAGGTGATAAGTTTGCTAGTCGTAGTCATCGATGCATCTTCGTTGGCTACCCGTTTGGCAAAAAAGGATGGCCAGTTTATGATCTCGATCATCAAATTTCTTTATATCTCGGGATGTTATTTTCAAAGAAGAATTGTTCCTATTCTCGTCACCTCAGACATGTTCTCCGAACGAGCCGATGTTACCTCATTTTTCATAATGGGTTTCGCCGGTTATCTCAGAATCACACTCTGTCGTTTCACCAGACAACTTCACAGGAACACTTCTTCGGTGGATACTCCTCTGAATCTTGTTATCCTTCTTCTGACATGATCACAGATTTGGGCAGAGGACAATGAGTGAAAGTTCCATCGACCCGATTGTGAGATTTTGTAACCAACACTGTATGTCTTCATCCGCGTACCCCATTGATAGGTATGTGAGCTACGACAGGTTTACACCAAAACATTGTGCATTCCTTACTGTTGTCACGCTGGTTCAGAACCTCGATCTTATCGCGAAGCATTGGCAGACACGAAATGGAAAGCTGCCATGACTACAGAAATTCGAGCTCTCGAAGAAAATGATATGTGGGATCTCGTTTCTCTACCTCCAGCCAAGAGAGCGATCGGGAGCAATTGGGTCTTCAAAATCAAATATTGTTCTGATGGATCTATCGAACGGTATAAAGCACGCTTAGTGGTCCTTGGCAATAATCAAATTGAGGGGTTGGATTGCGAAGAAACCTTTGCTCCGGTAGCCAAGATGGTCACGGTTCGCCTTTTCTTAGCCGTTGCTTCAGCTCGTGACTGGGAGGTACATCAGATGGATGTTCATAATGCGTTTTTGCACGGTGACTTACACGAGGAGGTATACATGAAACCTCCACCCGGTTTTCAACCACGAGACCCGATACAGGTTTGTCGTCTTCGAAAGTCATTGTACGGTTTTGAAACAAGCTCCCTGATGTCAGTTTGCCAAGCTCGCATGTTCCCTAAAATTGTATGGGTTTCGACAATCGCCTTCTTGTTCAAGTTCTCCATCAATGGGACACGGATACATGTGTTGGTCTACGTTGACGATTTGATCATCACGGGTAATTCTAAGACCGCTATTTATGCTTTCAAGAACTATTTGAAATCTTGTTTTCATATGAAGGATCTCAGCTTACTCAAATACTTCTCGGACATCGAAGTTGCACGAAATCCCACTGGTATCTATCTTTGTCAGCGGAAATACGTCTTGGATATAATCTCAGAAACGGGTCTCCTCGGGTCAAAACCCGTCTCCATACCGATGGATCGGAATCACAACTTGATAACTGCAAATGGGGAGTTCTTTGTTGATCCTGCAACATATGGGCGCTTGGTGGGTCGTCTGTTGTATCTGGTTATCACACGACCGGAATTATCTTTCTCCATTCAAGTCCTCACTCAATTTATGCAATCTCCTCGACATGACCATTGGGAAGCGGCGCTACGTGTGGTCTGATATCTCAAAGGAATCCAGGCTAAGGTATCTTACTTCGATCAGATTCGAATTTTCAGATTTATGGATGGTGTTATTCCGACTGGGCCGGTTGCCCTTTGACTCGTCGATCACTCACGGGTGGGTTGGTTCAGTTGGGTTCTACTCTATCTCTTAAAAAACCAAGAAATAGACTGTTGTTTCCCGTTCTTCCACCGAAGCCGAATACCGCTCCATGGCTATGACAACTTGCAAACTTATCTGGCTCAAGGCGCTCCTTCATGATGTGGGAGTCCCCCATTCACGACCGATGTGGCTATACTGTGATAGTCAGGCCGCGCTACACATTAGTGCGAATGCGGTTTTTTCACGAGCGCACCATCCATATCGAAGTTGATTGTCACTTTATCCGTGATGCCATTCTTGCCAACGTTATTACATCCCACCATGTATCCACACGAGTCCAGCTTGCTGGCATCTTCACCAAAGCTCTTGGACGCAAGGAGTTCGATGCATTCTTGAGCAAGTTGGGCATCCGCGATTTGCATGCACCAACTTCATGGGGTGTTGCGGAAATTATGGGATCTGATATCCCTCACCAAGATTTCAGTCAATCAATCCTCACCAAGATTTCAGTCAATCCTCACCGTGATATTTGCTATGTATATTTAGGATCTTTCCGTTTTACTCCATCCTTGCATTTGTATATAACTTGTTGTAAACACCTTATGAAAAGACACAGAAAAACATTCTTAATCGACCTGATATTACAACATTGAAGCCAGTAGACTTGATGGGTCCTTTGCCGAGGAATTAACGGAGTTTGTGGGTTTCCTCGATGGAAAGTTGGAGATTTTGCAGGAACGCCTTCGATTTCTCGATAACCAAAAGCGTAGCTCCAAAGGATCGTCGGATACTGGTCATGATCGAAGCATCCATCTTTCTAGCAACCAAAAATTTTTTGACCCTCCGATTCTCTCCGATTCCGCCGAATCTGATCTTTCATTGGTCCGATTCGAACCACATCTGGCGGGATCTAAATATCTCCATGGATGTTTCTTGCCTTCCACAAACATTTCGGACGAGAGATTCGCATCCATCGACTGTGTCGACTACTCTTGTACTACGAGTAGTTTAGGGACGAATTACCAGAATCTCTCAGCGAACAACGCGAATGGAGATCGGTCCTACTGTTCGGAATTTCTGGGATGTCCAACGATTGGTCAAATCAACAGCTACGACGACGATCTCATCATGATCATTGGAGAAGATTACTCAAATTATTTTGCGTCGCGAGCATACGGAGAAGCTCTGTTTCATAAAGCGAACAATGCTCTCATGATGAACAACTATGGCATCGTCGATCAACAATTTCTATTTACGCAGACAACATCTAGGGTTTAAGGATAGATTTCTGAAAGATTACTTCTTTTGGTATTTTCTCCAAAGGTTTTTTCTCATAGCAATTGATCGTTAAATACATACAGTGATTTGTTTTTCCTTTACATTCTATTTTATCTGATAACTTTTCTCATCTTAATATTAACGAAATTTTATGAAATTTTAGACATAATAATTCTTTTATATTATTCACAAATCATACAATTTCACAATGAAGTAAAACTCACAATGGATTGTGTATGTCAATACATCAAATCTAGGTTATATACATGAAATCTGGGTTATATATTTGCATTCACATATTATATAGGGAAAACAGCCTATTCCCCCTAAACTTTAACACTTTAATCCTATTCCCCCTGAACTTTCCTACTCATCCTATTCCCCCCTAAACTATCACTACTCATCCTATTCCCCCCGAACTTTAAAAATTCATCCTATTCTCCCCTCCGTTAACTTTCTGTTAATTTTTCTGTTAAATATTTTTAAAACAGCCT
>CM071864.1:46877563-46895397 GCA_036759665.1 Gynandropsis gynandra | reverse complement strand
GTTAAATTTGAATTTGAGCGAAATAGAGTGAAAATTCGGTTAAATCGGGTTGAAATTCGATTAAATCGAGTAAAAATTGGGTGAAATATGTTAAAATTATTCGAGTAAAAATTGGGTGAAATATGATTATGTTAAAATTATGTTACTATTAGAGAAATCATATATAGAATTTTTTGTAATTGTTAGAATTTAAAGTATTTTTATTTTAATTTTTTGTAATATACAAAATTTAATAATACATTAAAAGTAAAGAAAATATGTTACTATTAGAGAAATCATATAATTCGGGGAATAGACTAGAGTTTATATAATTCGGGGGGAAATAGGCTACAGGTTATATAGTATATGCTTATGCTAGAATTTATATAGTTCGGGGGGAATAGACTGGAATTCATATAGTTCGGGGGGAATAGGCTGAAATTCATAGAATTCGGAGGGGAATAGGCTGAAAATCATATAGTTTGGGGGGAGGAATAGACTGTTTTAAAAATATTTAACAGAAAAATTAACTGAAAGTTAACGGAGGGGAAATAGGATGAATTTTTAAAATTCAAGGGGGAATAGGATGAGTAATAATAGTTTAGAGAGGAATATGATGAACAAGAAAGTTCAGGGGAATATAATTAAAGCGGTAAAGTTTAGTGGATAATAGGCTGTTTTCCCTATTATATATAATCCAACTACATATATTAAATGATTCCTGATAATTTTTTTCGTTTTTATAAAAAAATTAATATTTTTTTAAATATATATATATATATATATATCTACAAAGAAACGAAAATGATAAAATCGTACATTGGTTGGTTATAAAGTAGGTTAGAAAAATAATCAACTAATTTTATGACTTTAAAAAACATCAACTTTTATTTTACATATTTATATATGGTTTTAATGACATTAGTTTTATTTAAATCTATATAATGACATCACTACTTTTATTATATTATTAAAATATGTGTTTTACCATATAAAAATTATTTGATTTTTTTTTTCAAAGTTTGATATATTTTTTCGCCATTTTTATTCCACAATATTTATTGTAAATAAGATAATATGAATAATATGAAATTATAAATTACAAATATTTGTATAATTTTGAAAACGATATATATATATATATATAGTTTATGTAGACATTCAATATTCATCTCACATACATATGTATTAAATAGTATTAAATAATATATCTTTTTTTACTAATGTTATGTACAACTATCTAATTATTATGACATCTAAAAGCCTTATGGTATATAATATGCAGTTTACACATTGTATTTCCAAACATAAAGAAAAAATATATTATAAAAAACATAGAAAAATTTATCAACCTATTAATATCACTAATATTCATGTCACAAAATAAATATTTAGGAAATTTATTAAAAGACCTACAACTTTAGTAATTATCACCATTTTACTTATAATTGTTTAATAGTATTAAAATCATTAGTTTTATTCACATCTATAAAATAATACTAATATTTTCTATTACATCATTAAATATTTAGTTTTATTGGATTAAAAATTAGTTTTTTTTTATTTTTATTCCAAAATATGTGCACCTAACAAAATAGCATAGATAAAACGACATTACGATTTATAAATATTCATATAAAATTGAAATACGAAGCTTCGCGTATATATTAAATAAATCCTTCTTTAACAATTCAATAATATATAATATATTTTTTATTGGATCAGTGTTTTGTACAACTATTTAAATAATGATCACGTCTAAAGATGTAGTTGTCTATAAAATATTATTTATTTTAATAAAACATACAACATACAAATTGCATTACATTTTTTAATTACTTTTATTAAAAAAAATACAAATAATATGATATAATATATACTTCGATATGTGTGTGGGTACTATATATCATAAAATGCACTATATATTTTAAAAATAACGGGAAAAGGAAAATTAAAAAATTTATAGATTTATCAATATTAATTATATATATATATATATATGAAAAAACAAGACATATAAGTTAAATTAAAATACTAATAAATATAATATAATTTAAAAAAATACTAAGAATTATAAGATGATATAAATAAATTAATATTAGGCTAAATGGTCTAAAAATACTCCAACATGTAATATATCTAAATATTCATGAACTCATACATTATCTTCAAACGTCGAAATACATACTAATATTTTCAATCCCTTTATGCCATAGAAGATTGACGCACCATCAAACATCTATTAAATTTGTGTTGACATAGCGCCCGAAAACCATTTTTCGCAAATAAGAATGATATGTCCGACCCCTGGGACATATGCGACCCCTGGGATATATACGATCCATGTAACCCTGCGACCGATGAGACACCTGCGACCCATGTGACCCATGCCGACTCATGCTCCCTTTTGACTCAAATGAACTTTTTTACTCAATATTACTTATTTGGTAGAACTTCGACAGGAGCAACCACTACAGGAAACTCTTTGGAAATGTATTCAGTTAGAGGAATGTTGGTTGCAAATGTAATATTTTAAACTAATCTTGAAATGTTTGCCAAATCCTATTCTGAGCCATCTCCAAAGTCATTTTAAACCTCTCACTCCACCGACTCTTTGCTTGGATCTTCTCTTAACATTGGATATGGACGTCGAAAGAATTCAAAATCATCATCTCTCACAGTGTCGGAAGATTGGTGTCCGGTGCTGCATCTTTCTCGGAAAACTTTGATTTTGCCTTGTCAGCACCTTCGGGATTTGCCGCCTTTGATTTGGATCAGGCAATTGAAACCCGAAATCCCTTAGAAGGTCTTTTACGACGTTGATGATTCTTTTCTCCGATTTCTTTATTTCTTTTATTAATTTATGCTCTAGTGTCAAAGGGACTGCAACTTTTTCTCCTTCACCTTCAGCTTTATCATCACCTTTCCTCTTCATCAGTTTCAGATATGGGTGGAACATCTACAAACTCTATTGTTTTGTCACCCACGCTCTTCTTCCTTTTAGTCCCCTTTCCTTTCCCTTTCTCTTTATCACCAAAAGCTGCTTTTGGTGGCAACAATTCTTGTGTACGGATGTGCTCCCAACAAATACCCTTTGGATTTCTATTTAGATGTTCCATCCATATATCTTAACATCGGGATCATTGCATCTCTCGTAATCTTCTAGGTAAAAAAGTAAAGTTTCCTCTTTATATTCAGCATGAAGAATACTTCGAATATCCTTTAAAAACAAAAAATTAACCATTATGATCCTTTGTGACCCTTGTGTAATTGTTACTTTAGAATCTCCAATCTTCCTCATCGCGTCTACATACTTCGGGTTAAAGTTGGATTTAACCCTCTTCTTGCACTTCCTTGGCATGATGGATCGGCATCCATAACATCAACATATAATTTTTTTCCGCCTAAACTAAGGATGGTTTCGAATGGAAGTAACTGAACATTAAAACAAAATGATAAGAATGCAAAAAGTACGAAAACACTCATGTTATTCGAATAATATATACAACTTACCATTAGTGAGATCATGAAACCGCCATAATGTCATGTTGGTTTCGGTGATTCCCCGCTAATATGCTTGTGGCAAGTATCCACAAGCTTCTCGAATGTGTAAATCTCGAATGGAAAGCCTTCACAAAATTCCAAGTCGTCAACCATGTCAATAAGGTCATGGCTGATAAGTTGTCTGTTGAAGGCTTGTGATCCAGAACTTGCGCCAACAACACCAAAGTTGTTAACCTCGTCCGCTCGGCGGAATTCTTCGCCTTCACAAGCTTTTGATTCACTTGTACGGTGGTCACCTTTCCACGGCCGAAATTCTTCAGCCTGAATGTATCGCCTCTTTTGGACTCCCATCGTCTGGGATAGGCTCCACAGTGATTATTAGTGCATGCTCCACTATAGATTACCAGATGGGAACACCATTTACGAAGAACCACAAGTCCTTCTTATCCCGTACAATTACGGAGTGATTTAGTAGGACAGACATTTGAACATTCATCAATGTTGACTCACATTGGAAATTGAATAAATGCCTAAATTATGACTCCTTGTTGAAGTAATTCAACTCATATTCATCTAAGATTCCTCTCAACTTCTTTATTGTCTCGTGAGTATAACACTTGGTGGTGATATTTGACATTTGGTCCATATGCTTGAATTCATACATAAACTTCGGCTTTAGTGGCACCTGCAAAATGACCAATTAAGAATACATTAGACTTCTACCGACTGAAGTGGCCTTTGTGACTCAATTAAACCCTAGCGATTGAAACGACCCATGCGACTCAAGCGACCCATGCTACTCAAGCGACCCTTACGACTCAAGCGGCCGTACGACTCAATCGACCCTTACGACTTAAGCGATCCATACCACTCAAGCGACCCATGCGACTCAAGCAACCCTTATGACTCAAGCAACCCTTGCGATCCAATGAGTCGCTTGAGTCAAAGAGGGTCATGAGTCTCAAGCGACTCACTGAGACTCATGACCATCTTCAACTCACTGAGACTAAAGCGACCCACTGAGACTCAACCGACTCACTCAGACTCAACCGACTCATTGAGACTCAAGCGACACATTGAGACTCAACCGACTCATAAGACTCAAGCGATTCACTGAGAATTAGCCGACTCACTGAGACTCATACCCATTTCAAATCAACAAACAATTTTGCTTTCAACATCTGCAACATAAAACCCTAGAAATCAATCCACTTACAAACACCATTGAAGATTGACTCGTGATCTCTTCTTTACTACTGATTCTTGCTATCATTTCTTTCTAACTTTAGAATTTCCTTGGTCTCAACTCAAATTTTCTTTCTTGCTTACTTTGAACTCGATCCTTGCTCTCAACATAGAAATCCCCTCTCGCTTCTTGGTCTCAACTTTGAAACATTTTCTCATTTCGAAAAAACCGCCATAACATGTGTTTTTTCACATGCAAAAATTAAGGGAAAATTTGTCTTTTCTCAAAAAAGAAAAATTTCTATTTAATAATTATTTTTACGAGGGTAGACGTAAAGTCCTACGAGGGTATCTCTGATATTCTCTCGGTTGAAGGTGTCATATGATCCAACCACTCTTATCTTTGTGAAATATAATCTAGAGGATAAAGCTTGTAATTTTCTCACAAAATGTTTCTTTTTAGAAACCATTGTCGTGATATAAAGATATTCACAATTTTCATTATCCATTGTTTAAACATGATAGCCATTTTAACGAATATCTTTGAAACTCAATAAGTTTCTTTGGCATTGTGGAGATAATAATGCATCTTGTATAATAAATTTTGTCCCTCCAAACATTTTAAAATTTGCTTCTACACATCCCTCAATTATTTTTGCATTTCCAGATATCGTATTGACATTGGATTCATGTATTCTCAACATGGAGAAATACCTTTTCTTTCAATATTGTGTGTATTGTAGCACAATCCGCTAGACATATATCTCCATTATGGATATTTGATCGCAACATATTTGATGTTACTTTGATCCAATAACACTTTAACAAAATATATTACAAAAATAATTTAATAAAATGTCATGTCAATATCTTTTTCATAATTTATCATGTTTAAGTTGGTTAATAAAATCTGTGATGTTCATTCGTCTTACAAAATGGTGCAGATCCAGTTGGATGAGCTTGATAATTTTTCATTAGTGGCTCGTTTTATTATTTTACAACAAGGAGAATTTCTAATAATTCGCTTCGCTTGATATTATGACATTATCAACATGGAATGTCGATAATATCTTCTCCAATTATTCATAATCACTTATGGCTTCATTTTGGAGATTATTTCGAACATCGCAGAGTGATATTCATCCACAGACTTGTAATATTGGAATCTTATATCTAGCCAATCACTATTTATCTCTGGGAGGATCACATTTTTGTGATCGAATTTATCTTTATGAGACTCTTACAAATCTGTGAGATCTTTGTTGCACGATATTCATCTTTTAGATCATAAGCAATATGGTGGCATAAAAAAGATCATGACTTTTATTTTTCTCGCCATAGGATTGTCTTTATCAAATGTGTCATTGAACTTCTTGCCTTTAGAATGCATTTTAGCATCAAATACCTACGTCATGTAATTTTTTCCCGAGACATCAAGTGTCGTGATATGAGATTCAACAAATTCGACATGATAATTATATTTAAAAAAAATTCAAATTATTCATTTTCATAATAATTTTTAGAATATGATATTAAATAAAATAAATCAATCAAAAATTAAATTAGCAGGTAATATTAAATAATATAAATAAATGATAATCAAATAAATAATTAGGTGGCATAGCTTCTTTTATAAAAGTAAAAAAAAAGATAAAGAGAAAGGTATTAAAGTATTACCTCGTAGTCAATCCCATTAATTATGTAATATAAAACATATATTTTATGTTTGTTATTTAATCCATAATGTTTGATATTTAGTCCATGATTTATTGAATTTAGTTCATTATGTTCGAATTTCTATTCACGATGTCCATTATTCAGTCCATTGTATTCAATCCATAATATTCATATTTTTTAAAATCTTAAAGTAAATTTTTTACGTCATTATTTTTCACTGCGTAACTTTTTTACAGTGTAAATCATAAGATATAATATTATTACTATTAGAAAATATATCAATGTTTAGATCGTAATATATATTATGGAATTCAATTCAACACGATAATCTTGAACATGACAATTTACTTCAACCTCATATTACTTGCTAATATTCTTCGTATGAACATGTTAGGCATCAATGATTAACTTTTCAATATTTGTTTTTCTAATTTTTTTCTATCGGTCGCTTTCGAAAACTTGACCATAACATTTAAATTATCATATTGACATCATAAAAACACATTAATAAACATTAAGGTGTTTTTGGAATCCGCACAATGCACATATTAATTTATATCAAAATGTTATTTTTCTATTAACAATATTTAAATTTTAACAGTTTCATTTCAATATAGATGTTATGTGAGATGACAAATTGAACGGAGATAAAATAATTAGTAATGTAAAAAATTAAAAAACAAATAAAAATTTAAATATTTATTAATATAATAGTACTAAATCTTTAGATTAAGAAAATTAACAATATGAATATATAATGTTTAAAAAAACTATGATCACTTTAAAAGTGTAAAAAAATTTTAGATTGTATTCTAAAAACTTTACCTATTACTTAACAATAATAGATAAATTAGTCATTTAACTACTAATTAATGATAAATTTTATAATATATTTTTTAAATACTTGATATAACATACATCAATTATATTTTCATGGTGTTTAAAAGTTAATAATTTTTATTTAATATTCTATTTATTTTTATAGAAAATAAATAAAGATCCTCTAAAAAATCTACAATATTAATTGCAATATAGCCCACATAAAACACATGATCTATATAATCTAAATCATCCTCTTCATTTTTTTTAAAGATTAAACTTATTTTTCTTTGTAAAATTATTTTTTTTTCTAAATAAATAAATTTATGTACAAAAAAATTTTAATTGTATAAGAAAATTATATATTATAACAATAGAATAACAAAAAAATTAATAACTTCTTAATATTAATAATTATTTTTTAATACATTAAATTTAATAGTATAACTATTTTAATGATTAAATATAAATTGAGAATTTTATAATTTATAATATAGATCTTTTTTACTTCATCCGCATTAACACATATTGATTTTCACATATTTTATTTTCAAAAAAATAATAAAATTGATATAAAAAAGTTGATGAAAATGCGCAATGGGATATAGAGAGAAACAAATAATGGGATAGTGCAAGAAATAATTAATTATACTTAATATTATTAAATAATTAGGTAACTTTTATAGTAATTATAAAAAAAATTGAAAAAATATAACATTATATTTTATATCTTCCACTATAAATTTAATGTAATATAAATAATTAATGAGAGAAAAGTAATGTAATATAAATAATTAACTTATATTACATTTTAGTATGAGAGAAAAGTAATGAGATAGTGGAAGATATAAATAATTAATAGTACAAATAATAACATAAATATAAAAATTAAAATTTAGTTAATATAAAAAAACATTTTTTATATAAAAGACAAATTTGAAACGGATGCTTAGCTAACTAAATTATTTAATAATATAAATTATTTATGTTTTCTCTACCACTTTAAAAATAAATATTAATTGTGACATAAATATAAAACTAATGTAACATAAATATAAAATATAGTAAAGATTTAATATTAATTTTTTATATTAAAAATATATTTGATGATGTGGATGTTTAGGTGGCTTAAGGAGAAGAGAGGAAAACATTCTACTTATATATAATTTTGACTCCAATTGGGTGCAATTGACCCAATTTTGATTTTCATCCAATTAAAACCCGAATCAATATGAAATTCAATAAAATTAAAACAAAATTTAAACCCGAATCGCCCAAATTTACACCAAAATTCGAGTTATAATTGGACTAAATTTGGGTATAATTCTAATAAACGGAAAATAACCTTTTGCTTAAATTTTGGTTTAGTTCGATTCAATTTTTGTATTGATTCGGGTTTTAATCGGATAAATCGGTTTAGTTCGGTTGAAATTTTCTATTGATTCAGGTTTTACTGCGATTTCGGTGTAATTTTGATCCAATTTTTATTTTCACTCTATTAAAACCCGAATCAATCAAATTTGTATTGAATTTGTTTCAACATTACATCCGATTCGAGTCAAGATTGGACCAAATTTAGGTGAAAATTGAAAAAACCGATAAGAATCGTTTTTTTAAATTAAGGTTTAGTTCGGTTAAAATTTCATATAAAATTAAAATTGGTATAATATTATGGTCAAAATTAAGTATTAACCAAGTCAAAATTGGACCTAAATTCTGGTCAAAATTGAGTCTAAACCGTATCGCAATTGGTTTCAAATTCTGTTCAAAATTAAGTCTAAAGCGGGTCAAAATTGGTTTCAAATTTTGGTCAAAATTGGATCTAAGCTGGTCAAAATTACACCTAAATCGGGTCAAAATTGAGTATAAACCGGGTCTAAATTATTTTTGAATCGAATCTGGTCAAAATTGGGCAAAAGTCAGGTTAGATGGATTTTTAGGGCTTTGAATTGAAATTGAAAGATTTAACAGAATTTTAAACACATGGACTTATAGGCAAAATTTTTAAACATGAGGAGGAAATAGGATGTTGACCGAAATATGAGTGGAATAGGATGAGTGCGTAACAGGAGGGTAAATAGGCAAAGTAGACAAACATGATGAGAAATATGAATTTTGCTTAGTAATATCTAAAATAATTTTTATTCGTATGAAGAATAAAAATAAATTTTAAAACAAAAAACATTATAATGAAACGAAGTTTTGAACATTTGCATTGGACGTCGATTTCAACCATAATTAATACTTTTCACTTATTACCAATTGTTTATGTTTCATTAAGTCTCTTAATACTTTGCTAGCTCCTTAATGATCTTTGTTTGTTCGTTAATGATTGTTTAAGCTTTAATAAGCTTTTTGTTGTTTTGTTAGTTTGTTATGCTGGTTTGTTTGTCTGTTATTCTTGCGTCTGTTGCATCTGATACTTGGGTATAAGAGCAATTTTTCATTTTGGCTAAGTAATTAAAAAAAAAATTGAAAAGTTCCCACAAAATTCTCTGCCCAAATTTCAAATTTCTCTTTCTATGAAATGGTATCAGAGTAGAGGAAAACACAGAGAACAAAACAAACCAAAGCGATAGAGTAAAGTTCCAAAGTATTTGATAGATTACCATTGTTACCATTTACAACATACCCAACCTCAAACTACCTCTAAAACACCTTATCACATATCTGCTTTTGTTTACTATGACCGTCTAAGTGAAGCATACTACATTTCATTCTAAACATTACCACAAAAAAACCAACCTCATTTACCCAAGCTATCAAATCTGAGAAGTGGAAGGAAGCTATGAACCTTGAATTAAGTGCTTTGATGGGTAACAACACTTGGTCTATTGTTTCTTTATCTGAAAACAAAATACACGTGGGTTGCAAATGGGTTTACAAAATTAAATATAACCTTGATGGTACAATTGATCTTTACAAAGCCAGACTGGTTGCAAAAGGTTATACCCAGCAGGAAGGAATTGACTATGTAGACGTCTTTAGTCATGTGGCGAAGATGGTAACTATTAGGCTTATGATTGCTCTGGCTGCTTCATTAAACTGGTCAATGACACAAATGGATATCACCAATGCCTTTTTAAATGGGGATTTGGATGAGGAGATATACATGTCATTACCTCAGGGATATACTCCACCTTAGGGGGAGATTTTACCATAGAATGTTGTCTATAAACTTCAAAAGTCCTTATATATTTTAAAGCAGGCTTCAAGGCAATGGCATCAAAAGTTTGCATCTGTCTTACTTGCATTTGGTTTCACACAGTCTAATTCAGATCATTCTCTCTTCGTACAACACGCTTCTGATCATTTCTTGGCTCTTTTGGTGTATGATGATGATATATTTAGCAACAAAGATTCTACAGTTCATGGCCTTAAACGTATTCTACAGACATCTTTTAAAGTCAAAGACATTGGAGATGTCAAGTACTTCTTAGGTCTGGAAATTGCAAGGTCAGAACATGATATATCTCTTAATCAGAGGAAGTATGTCTTAGAGTTTTTGGAAGAGTTTGGTATGTTGGGTTGTAAGCCTGTTGTTGTTCCAATGGAGGTAAACCTCAAACTATCACAGTGTGATGGAGATCTACTGTCTGATCCAACTTACTATAGAAAGCTCGTGGGAAAACTCATCTATCTTACCATCACTCGTCCTGATATCTACTTTGTGGTAAATAAGCTCAGTCAGCTCATGCCAGCTCCCACAAATCTGCATCTTTCTGCTGCACAACGTGTTCTTAGATATTTGAAGATTGAACCAGGACAATGATTATTTTACTCTGCACACAATGATCTCTGCCTCAAAGGTTTTGCTGATGCAGATTGGACTTCTTGTGTTGACTCAACCAAGTCAGTTACAGGATATTATATCTTTCTTAGAGACTCTTTAGTTTCTTGGAAATCGAAGAAACAAGTATTAATATCCAGAAGCAGTGTCGAGACTGAGTATAGGTCGATGGCGAATACAACTTGTGAGTTGGTTTGGCTTGCTGCTCTACTTCATGAGCTTGCCGTTACAGTTTATGCGCCTATGATACTCTACTGTGATAACACAACAGTTTTACACATTGCTAGTAACCCGGTTTATCATGAAGGCACTAAGCACATTGAGATGCTTTGATTTGAAATAGATTCTCTATTCCTAAGATTGTCATGTGGTGTGTGAGAAGATACAACCTGGATTCTTAAAGACTCTCCATGTCCAGTCTCAACACTAGATCGCAGACATCATGGCAAAGCCACTATCATCAGCTTTGTTTCAGAGTCTCATGTCCAAGATGAGAGTATGTTCTCTATACTCCTCATCTTGAGGCGGAGTGTTCAGTTTCATTAAGTCTCTTAGTACTTTATTAGCTCTTTAATGAGCTTTGTTTGTTCGTTAATGACTGTTTAAGCTTTAATAAACTTTCTGTTGGTTTGTTAGTTTGTTATGCTGGTTTGTTAGTCTGTTATTCTTGCGTCTGATACCTGGGTATAAGAGCCCTTTTCCATTTTGGAGAAATAATTAAAAAAATTTGAAAAGCTCCACAAAATTCTCTTCCCAAATTTCAAATTTCTCTTTCTATGAAACCAATTATTATAATTTCTGTCATTTACTTGACAAACAAGAAACCTTAAAACTGAATAAATAAGGGGGAAAGCAAAGATCTTAAGCATGAGGCCATAGCTCATAGACAGGGTGCATATCAGGCGTGAAGAAGCCGAAGCTCTGTTCTACTTCCCCTTGCTTCAGATCCTCCGTGAACATTTCGAAGAAGAAGATGTCAATATCAACATTCGGCCTCCGAGGCGTCTTCGCCTGAACCACGTAGCTGAATAGATTCGTGTTGTAGTTCCTCGCGTTCTCCACGCTCGTGTACGGCGGATTCCCTCTCGTCGGCCATCCCGACTCCCCCACCAAAACCTTTACACTGCCACTTCCAATCTTCTCCAACGCCGCGTTGAATCCGTCCACCATAGCCACGAAAAGGTTTTCGTACAACAGATCTCCATCCTTCAGCCCCGGGTTCTCCTGAAGCGTCGCGTACTTGAGCGAGATCTTGCTTGGATTCGAGGCGTACGCGAAGTACGGGTGAGTATTCACCATGAGAGGCGAGTTCGTCAACATGAGGATCGACGAGATCTCCTTCATGATCTCGGTTAGATCTGGGACGAACTGTGCCATCGATGGAGGATAAGTGTTTTGTAACTCGGATCCCGATAGAACTGTCGTGACCGCAATTCCAGAGATGCCGGTGTTATGCAAAGCGGCGTTTACGTTCACGATCGCACGGGCGACGAAGTGGCCAATGTCGCCAGGGAATACCCCGTTGCCGATGGTGATCCACTTAATGGCAACGTCTTTAACGTAGGGTAGGATCCAGGTTTTAACAAAGTTTGCGGCTGCGGATGGGTCTTGAGCAAGAGTCTTAATCTCTTCGTTCCGCGGACCAAATGCGACCATGAGGCCCGAGCCACGAAGGGCTTCGAGCATGTCAGCAAAAGGTTCATACATACGGATCGCATCTAGTTTTGCCCTTTTGTAGAGAGCCACAGTGTCTGCAGGTGACGGTAGGTTGTGGCCGTTGCGGCCGTAACATACTCCAACGATTGCACCTGAAACCCCTGTGGAACACATCACAAGCGTTGTAGTTTCAGATCAACTGGAATTTAACCTAGCAAAAAAAAACCCGATCATATATAGTCTTACCGGTAGGGGAGAGGATTTGGATGAAGATGACAATGAGGATAAAAGTTAAACCGGCCGGTTTGGAAGAATTCATTATGTTTGCTTCACTTTTTTTTTCCTGTAAGAAAAAAATACTAAGTTGATCAGAATATTTAAGTTAATCGTACATATTTATATCATATAATACGAGTGTGTGCATGGTGGACTGTTTATCTTTCCATGAAGCATGCGTCTAATTAGCATTTAATTGCCTTAATTACTTATTCGGTATTTAGAATGTTTATCTTTTTTGTTGGTGCTAAACTTTTCCCATTCACGGCTACAAAAATGCAGATCTTCCTTTCTTCTTTTGTTATTTTCCATGATTTTATATAATGGAAAAAAATACAAATCTTCCTTATAATAGTCAATATTTTTAAGAAAATACCTGAAAATTCCTTAACAAACTTATTTTGACCACTAGATACTGGAATTATTTTGATTACCATATAATACACATATCGAATTTCTCGTAGTCTACTGACATTATTTCGTTCGTGAAGATAATAACATTTTTTACCATTAGATAATTGAATTATTTTTGCCATTTTCATTTCAGTGAGATATTATTTCGTACGTGAAGATACTAACATTTTTTTTCTAAAATGACGTAACATAATATTATTAAATGCCAGGTCATCGGAATAATGATGTCATTTTCCGTAAACAACATTAATATCTCCATTTTACTGACATGTCGTGTGAGGCAAATATGATAACATTTAAAATTACTAGTTTATTAATATGATAACGAAATTAGAATACTTTAGAATGAGTAAGTGATTAAAAAATTCATTCATTTATTTTTCATTATAATTATATAAATAATCATTTGTGCTCTTGTGTAAGTAGCTATAAACAAAAAGACGAAACCGACTTGATAGTGAAATGTTGAATAATCTTGTTTATTTTTAATTCAATGTGAGGTTGATGGTTTAAAATAAAAATAAATGAACAAGGCTTTGAATGTGTTTCTATCTAATAATCCATATCATTTTCAAGATTGGATTGTTGATAATGGAAAAACGGACGATGAATCAATAGAAGAATACAAAGGATCAAACCAAAATGTGTTGACGTGTGAATGTTCAAGAGATCGAGCAAATGCTTGATGAATCATATTTTGATTTCGAAAAAGAAGAAAGTAACATACAGTTTGAATCTGATGAACAACATTTCAATAAAAAATATAAAACAAGTTGAATGAGATAATTAAAAAAAATATTTATTTATTTTAATTTTATTTATTTAAATGCATTTTTAAAAAATTAAAAATTTATAAATGTTTTAAGTTAAAATTTTAGATTAATATTACATTATATATATATATATATATAAATCCGCCTAACGCGTAGCGGTTTCTTGAATCTTGATTAATATTTATAATATATAATTCTTTTAAAGTAATTTATGAATTGTAATTAATGTAGGAATAAAAAAATTAAAAAAAAAACTTAACTTGATAAAGTGAAAATTTTAGAAGAAATAATGAATGAGAAGCCAAACATTATCCAACTTTTTATATATAGATTTTATTTCAAATAAACATATAAATATTTTTTAATTATTTATTAATTTTCCTATTTATTTACATATATAATTATTAAAATATTCTCTAAATTTAATCTAAATATTTTATATTTTTAAAATATTACTATTACTAAAATATAATTCTTTTAAAGAAATTTATAGATTGTAATTAATGTAAGAATAAAAAAATTAAAACAAAAAAGATTTAACTTGACGATGTGAAAGCTTGAGAAGAGAGAATGAATGAGAAGTCTTCATGTATCCAACTTTTAATATATAGATGTTTCTTAAAGTATTAATATTAATAATATATAATTTTTTTAAAGTAATTATGAATTGTAATTAATGTAGGAATAAAAAATTAAAAAAAAACTTAATTTGATAAAGTGAAAATTCGAGAAGAAATAATGAACGAGAAGCCAAAGATTATCCAACTTTTTATATATAAATTTTATTTCAAATAAACATAAATATTGTTTTAATTATTTATTAATTTTTCTATTTATTTATATATATAGTTACTAAAATATTCACTAAATTTAATCTAAATATTATATTTTTAAAAATATTGATATTACTAATATATAATTCTTTTAAAAAAATTTATAAATTGTAATTAATATAGAAATAAAAGAATTAAAATAAAAAATAATTAACTTGATGATGTGGAAATTTGAGAGGAGAAAATGAATGAGATACATCCGTTATCCAACTTTTAATATATGGATTTGATAATCAAAATAAATGTCAAGAATCACATCAATTCAAGGTTGAAGAGTTCCATTAGTGTATAAGAACCTTTTTTTGGGTGAAGTTTAAAAAATATTTGAGCAAGAATAATGTGTATTAACCTGACTTAACTGAACATAGAGACTAATACTGCATCTATATGTAAATGTCCCAAGTCTTATCCAAACAGAACTTAACCTGAATTAATCTAACACAGAGAATCTGAGTTGGAGTGTATGATTCATTCACAAAAGCCAAAACTAAGTCCTCAACTTGCACTACAATCCTCACTCGCTTCATCAAGAAACCTTTTATGTATTGACAGAATTTTACGGCTCCAGAACTGTGGAAAGGAAGAAAAATCATGGCTGCTCTCGAGTTTCAGTAGCCAGGAATGGCAGAGAAATGATACCCTTCAGCGCCCCTCCATGAATAGTAAGCAATCCGGGTTTCGTAGAAGCCTGCACCCGAAAGGCTTGAGATGTCAACCAGATGAATGGAAGAAGAAAAAACGGATCAGCAGCCAGTTGAAGCGAGTGTCCAATTCCTAGTACTGCTCTTAACAGGGGTGCAAACTGTCATGTTCTACTAGAACTTGAATAACTTGTTCCCAATAACTCACATGTGGAAACCTTATGAAAGGGGAAAATGGCAAGAACACAACACCTGAACAGCATTTACTCCCTCCAGAGTACAGTTGGAGAAACCAGATTCAAATTGCAAGATACACATTCTACAAGTGAATATTTCTGTGCCCGTCAATATTAGCAAGTATACACTAATTCATAATGCGTCAATATTAGCAAGTATACACTAATTCATAATGCACCAAACAACGATAACTATTGGATTTGAATCCCACGAAACATAAAAATGTAACAGGTACTGAGTAACCAATAAAAGTAATTAAACCAAAATAGAACTGGACGAAATCACTAACATACCAGGGGGAAAAGAGAGGATTCCAAGGACAAGAAGGGCGTAACCCTGTGAGTTGTCTCCTTCCATGTGACCGGTAAAGATGAAAAATGAAAGGAGGAAAAGCATGGAACCGATGAGCAGAAGAAACACCGCTAGTGCTATGGATTTCCATGGTATTCTATTAACTTCTTTTGGCATATAATCGAACCGGGGATCAAAAGTTTTCCTTCCACTGCCATTGACAAATCCATCTTCATCTTCATAGCCCGAAAGCTGTGCGTACCGTACATTTCTTCTAGATGCCATCGGAATTCAACAAAACCAGGAGGTCCTGCCTCTTAACAGCCTATCATTAGGGATTCCAAAACCCAGGACAATTTCAAGCCCTAAAAATCATCTGAAAAGCAGTGATTGAGCTGAAACCAGCACCTCAAAACTATGAAAATCACATTAACTGCAAGTAAATTAAGTCCGACACCCCAATCAGAATAGCATTAATCGGTGTGGCCTGCATAAACCCTAGCTGTACACCTAAAATGAACAGAGGACAAACAATCAAAAAACGGAAATCATAAACCCTAGAACGAAGTCGCTGCGAAAAAACAACCGATTAGACCAGTGAATTTAGAATCGGTGAACAAGGAACGCAGTGATCGACGACGTGATTCAGACCTAATTGAACTGATCAGAAACACAAAGCAAATAAGAGAAAATTCGGAACCTACGAAGATCACGCGACAGAAGAATTTCCTGCAGGATTCGAACCGTTCCAAAATTGAGAAAGCGGATAAATGAAATCCATCGAGACAAATTCGTCATACCTGATCCGATAGAGAGGCATGAGGCCTCGGTTCGTATTAACTTGGTGCGCAATAATAATTTTCAAATGTAGTATTGTTGTTGAATTATTAAATGTCAAATGGGTCACAGTCCATATATTTCTTTATTATTAAAAAATTAAGAATTTTTGTCTATAAATAGGTAATTTTTATGTAAGAATGTAACGATATACAAAAGATTTTCCTCTTTCTTTACTCTCTCTCTTTATACTCTCTCTTCATTTTCATTTTGCAAGGTAATGTATATATATATATTATTTTTATATATAGAAAGTTACGATATGCTATAATATATATGTGGTTCCGTAAAGTTATATATATATATATTATACATGTATATAATCTATATATATATATATATTATATATAAATTAATATTATTAAGCATGTCATAGTTATATTATATTATATCATAATTGTATTTATTATAATCATTGTAATATATATATATATACATATATATACTCCATTAGTAATTAATTTTCAACACGTTATCAGCACGATGCTCTAATCAGCTGAATATTATACTGTACATGTATTATTTTTAATTTCAATTTTTTACGATATCGATTTCCAATCGATTTTGATTTCGATTTGGATTCGATATTCAAGTAAAAAATATTATACGTTACATGTATTATTTTTAATTTCAATTTTTTACAATATCGATTTCCAATCGATTTTGGTTTCGACTTGGATTCGATATTCAAGTAAAAAAAAATTATATATAGACATGTGGAATATATATCCCGGTCATAATATATATTATACTATATGATTATGCGGGCTCAGCCACCAATCAATAATATTAATAGTTTATGAATATTTATTTCTTATTTATTCTTGTTATAAGGATGGCTATGCCACCATTTTTTTTACGTCATATTTTATTTTATGTGGAGGATGAAACCCCATAATTTATTTAATTTATTGTTGTTATA
>CM071864.1:46781339-46868706 GCA_036759665.1 Gynandropsis gynandra | reverse complement strand
GGATCGTCCGCCTTAGATAGCTTTAACTGGGATTGCATGATAGATAGGTTGATCGTTGGTTTCGGTAGTCTTGTGGTGAAACCGGTTTCCTAGGACGTTTGTCTTATCGTTAGAACCCGAGTAGTTTATTTACTTTCAGTATTTCATTCCTCATCCACATTCTTTCGTTAGCAAGTTTGATTCCTAGTTCGAGTTTAGGTAGTGTTGCGTAGTCTCTGTGGGATCGACACCTAAAATACTACACACGTGTCGTGCACTTGCGGGTAGTTTAGGTTAATTTTATTTAACTCTGATAACGCATCATGAAGCTGGAGCTGAAGAAGAGGCTGAAATTGAGGAGAAGAAGTTGCATTCCCTCTGACACTGAATCAGAAATTAATGAAGGAAACAAAGAAGTCAGAGAAAAGAATCATCAACACCGTAAGAGACCTTATAAGGGACGTCGAGTTTGATTTTCCTAATCCAAAATCAAAGGTGACAAATCCCAAAGGTGTTGACAGGGCATAAAATACTATAAAGGCCGAAAGGCGGCAAAATTAAATGCACAGAAAGATATGAGCACCGTACATGAATCTTACGACAATCTGAGAGATGATGATTTTGAATTTCTTCAACGAACATATCTAGTGTTGATAGAAGAGCCTAGGGAAGAGCCGGGGGAATCAGAAGCTAAAAATGACTATCGAGATGGCTCATAAGAGAACGTGACAAAAATTTCAACATTAATTGAAAAATATTACATTTTTCGGTGATCCTTCAAGTGGGCTTCAGCCCAGCTTTCCTCTAATTAATACATTTCTGAAGAGGTTCCTCCAGTAGTTTCTCATGTCGAAGAGGTTGTGCGGATGTTGGTACTGAGGAAGTTCCTCCAGATGTTCCTGTCAAAGTTCCACCAGGTAAGTAATATTGAGTCACAAAGGTCATTTGAGTCAAAAGGTCACATGGGTTGCATGGGTCACAAAGGTCACAAAGGTCGCATAGGCCACAAGGGTCGTATGGGTCGCATTGGTCGCAAGGGTCGCATATGTCGTAAGGGTCACATATATCGCATGGATCACATCGTTTACAAAGGTAATCAATATCACAAAGGATGAGCCTAATGAATGAAGTAATTTTTATCAAGATGCTGACGTTAGTGTTCTAGACGAGGTTCCTAAAAAGGATACTACAGTGGTTCCTGTTGAAAAGGTTACCGCTCATGTTAGTGCTGAAGAAACTTCAGAACTTCCAATAAAAGAGGTTGATGCAGATGTTCTTGAAGAAGTTCCACCAAATAAGTAATATTGAGCCACAAAGCTCATTTGACCCTGCTTCAAAGTTTGAGGATGCTTATAGCAAATTACACAAATCATCTCCAAAACCAGTGACATGAAAAACCATGTCATCTTCGTGACGAAAAATTACAAAATCCCCAATTCGAAAATCATGGTCCTTTGAGAAATCTTTCCATCCATCCGTGAATCTGGAGCCATCCAACTTGACTTCCCATGTTTTATAAGACACGTTCAATTTAAGAGTTTTCGTGTTGTTATTCCTCGTTAATTCTTCTATATGCTCATCAAAGAACTTCCTCGAAATGTCCTGTAACAAAAAAAATTATATCTTTACATTCTCTACATGTAATAGATATACATAGAGACAAATGAAGGAGATTATAAGGTAACAATTTTCATATTTGTACTTGACCTAGGTAAACAAATATGACACTTGGACGAAGTATGAGAAATGTGGGGTTTAAGACATTTTCGATAGATAGTTTTTCAAAGATTTTTTACACACGGAGACAAAGAAGGGAGATGAGTGTTAGAGTGATAGATGGATGTAAGATGATGAGAGTTAGAGAGAGAATGTGTCGTTATTAAAAAAAAGGAAGGCTGAAATTCGAAAAGACAGGATTATGAAATCAAAAGGAGGAAACGATACATAGTGTTGTACTATACAACATGTGATCAACTTTGACCACACTGTTATGTTTTTTTAAATGTTTGGGAATAGTTCATACATGTTCCCTGAAAACGGTCACAACGTCACAATGGTCACAAGGGCCACAAAGGTCATTAGACATTGAACTTGTGCTTTCAATACATTTAGGAACGTAAATCATGTTAATTCAAATATTTTACAACGTTAAAAATGATTACAACGGATTTTTAATGATGTGTCACAAGAAGTATAGAACGAATAAATGTTTTTGAAAAGTGATGGTAGTGTTTTAAGAACTCATTGGATGAATTTTGAGAAAATTTCAAAACAATACATTTAAAATTTCGTCAAATTTTGAAATTATTGATATTATTGTCTATATTAATTCTTAATTAAATATCTACAATTCAAATTTATGAAATGATATTTCTAAAGAGTCACCCATGAGTCGCATGGGTCGAATGGTCACAATGGTCACAGTATTCATTTTTCACATAATTAGGAACACTAGATGCGAACTCAACGAATTTATGGATTTATAAGGATGAAAGGATATAAACCATGCAAAATAAGATATTTTCAACGTTTAAATATGCATCGTTCTAATTTATGCCAATTGAGGGTCACACAAGGGTCACAAAGGTCAAAAATTATGTTGGAGGTTTAAATTGTGCTTTCGATACATTTAGGAATGTAAATCATGTTAATTTAGATACTTTACATCGTCAAATACTGGTTAGAAAAGATTTTTATCCATGTTTCACAAGAAGTGTAGAACGAATAAATGTGTTTCAAAAGTGATAGTAGTGTTTTAAGAACTCATTGGATGAATTTGAGCAAATTTCAAAACAATAGATTTGAAATTTCATCATATTTCGAATTATTGATATTATTGTCTATATTGATTTTTAATTATACATCTACAATTCAATTTTATGAAAATGACATTTATAAAGAGTCATGCATGGGTCGAATGGTCACAATTGTCACAGTAGTCCCTTTTCACATAATTAGGAACACTAGATGTGAACTCGACGAATTTATGGATTTATAAGGATGAAAGGACAAAAACCATGCAAAATAAGACATTTTAACCGTTTAAATATGCATCGTTCTAATCTATGCCAATTGTATGGACTTGTGTGTGACTGCATAGAGGGTGAGTCTACCGATTACCAAGACTTTGAGTAACATAGAGACAACACGATACCCTGTGTCTACCATGTAACGTTCATGATGAAGGTCACAAAGAGTTTTCAGAGAATTTAGGGTTAGCAACGTAATCGAAGAGATGAGAGAGATGAGATTTAATCTCAAATGGGTGAGATGGTGAGACTTAGAGAACTTGATGAACCTTTTAATACTAGAGAGATGGATGGACAAATGAGAGTATGTTGTAGACACACGTAAAAAAAAGCATAGTTGGCAATCGAAAAAAGGCATAGCTCGTATTAAAAAGGCATGGATACTTATCCACATCAAACAATTTCCACTCGCACGTTCTTTTTTTGAAGACTCATTACAAATCTTCTATCCTTCTCATTTCTCACCTCGTACTCATCACTCAACATGTTTAATTCAATAACCTCATAGTTGGATGCCTATCCAAATCGTTCATATAACATTTTCTCAACATACGGTGTTACGTTTTGAGAATAATCACCAGTATCTGCTTCCAACCTATACCTATTGAACCATTCCATTGTCTTCCCCAAACAAATATCTCAAAGCGCTAGGACCGAAAACATTTTTTACATCTTCAACGTTAAATTTATTGATTCAACCCTATTACTGGTTAATAACTTGTACCTTTCACCCTTAAATTTGCATCTTACCCACTTAACGTGATCAAGTTCCTATTTCTCCAAATAGTTTCAACATTAGGATACCTGCACGAAGGTCACAATAGTCACAAAGGTCGTAGAGGTCACAATGGTCAAAAAGGTAACAATTGTCATATTTGTACTTGACCTTCAAATCATTAAATTGCTCTTCAAATCCGTTCACCGTGTATGTTGCTGCACATTTGAGTAATATTTCTGCCACAATATCACCATTTGAACTCTTTCTACCTTGGCCTTTGTTGACGTAGCTCTTTATGTTTTGTGATATATGACGCGCACAAAAACCATGATTAGCTTCTTTGTACATTTGTATGGCTGCTTTTATCAAGCTTTTATGGCGATCATATATCACAACGATATCACGTCCATCCGATATCACCTCTTTCAACCTTGACATAAACCACGCCCATGATTTGCCATTCTCTCTGTCGACTATTCCCCAAGCAAGAGGATATTGGTGATGTTCACCATCTTGCGCGGTTGCCACAATCAATGTTCCCTTGTATACTCTTGTCAAATATATTGCATCAAAAGTAATCACTTAACGCATGTATTTCTATTCTCTTATAGCCGCTCCCACAACCATAAATAGGTATTTGAAGCTTTTTCCATCACTGACACATCTAAGATTTCTTTTTGAAAACATGTGCAACCACCTTGGAAGCCTCCTATAATGTTCAAAGTCATCACCACGAATCTCTTTTTGAGCACCGCATTTGCATCTTAATGCCATCAAATACGATACATTGGCATCGTACTTTGCTTTTACACGAGCCATCAATTCTTTTACTAGAGGTGTTTCATATTTTCCGGCATATTCCTCATTCAAATAATCTTTAACCAATTGTGTTGTACACTTTGTAGCTTCTGTCAATTTAGATATAGGTAAACATTTATGGATGGGATAGTGTGTTCTCACACAAAACCATTTGAAATTCGGTTTTGTTGTCACGCACAATTTTCACTTACAACCACTTCCAGCAAACTTGCATCGTACTACCCACAGCTTTGAATCAGAACTCAATGTTGTATATCTTAGAGAAGCTTTAAGTGAACCCTTCTTTACAAATGTTTGTACATCCTTTTTGCTATCAAATTCTTACCCAATTTTAAGTTGCAATACTGAATTTTGATTGTTTGCCTTCTCGTAAACTACCATTTCCAAATTATTCTCACCATCACCATCCTTATGCTTTATTGGCACGTTAGTATCAACTTCATTAATGCCACAAACAACTTCATCAACGACCATATTCATGACACAACCACCATTTTCGCTTAACCTGCTGGTATGTTTACTATCAGAATTATCCGAATCCAAAATATTTATTGTTTCCGTCGAATTACTCCCAACTCTAGCCATCATAATCTACAACATATTCATTCTCACCTTCTCTAGCAATGCTTCTAAAAGCAGGAATTAGAGGTTCAACTTCCCTCTCAATTTCTACTTCACACTTGCCGATTCTATGTTCATATACAACAGTGGTTGAATTCCTCTTATGCGATTGAGCAGATAACAAATAAGATGCTTTATATACGTCGGCTTCCTATTTGCACAAATATTAGATAAATATTTTAACTTCAACTTCGTTGTGTATTTTTCCACCATCATCTATATGCATAACTCATCAATAAGTTGTTAGTATGTCAGACTAATTGGAGGATAATAGAAAAATACTCTCGGGTTTCCCTGAACTGTACCGATCAATTCAGATTCTCTATTTATGTTTTTTCCCATTTACCATCATAAAAAAAATAAATCAATTTGATTTTTTCATCAACCGACTCCATTACACATGTAACAAAAATATAAAAGAGGTAAATTTTGTGTTCCACTACGAACATGTGTTTCAATTTCAATATGACTTTGTGACTCAGTGTGACTGTGCAACTTGATGAGACTTTGTGACCGAATGCGACTCTGTGACCCATTGCAACCATGTATTTCAATATGACTCTGTGACCTAGTGTGACCATGCCACTTGATAAGACTTTGTGACCCACTGCAACCATGTGTTTCAATATGACTCAATGACTCAATGTGACCGTGTGACTCGAAGAGACTCTGTCACTCATTGCGATCATTTGACTCACTTTATTTCACTCTTTGACTCGTTATGACTACATAAATATAAGACTCGTTTTGAAAAATGGAGAATTAAATCTATACATATTACTCACTACTCACTCGATTTATCCAATTCACAAAAGAAACAAAAAAATACAAAAGAAACACGAAACATTCAATATATATACCTGATTTTTCTGCTAGACGTGCTTAATTCCAAGCTTCTTTGTTGACAACAAACAATTTTAACCTATTCACGACGAATCTGATGTCGATTTCAAGCTATTCGCGTTGAACCTGATGCCAATTTCAAGCTACTCGGTGAATCTGATGTAGTATAGGAGAAGAGTAATTTTTACACAAGAGAAGAGAAAGAAATCGAGGTGCTTTGGAGGATAGATAAAAACGTCGATTAAAGTACAAAACAATATATGGTTATTAATATTATAAATAGATTAAAGTTAATAATTGTTTTAGAAGGAAGACTAGCATTGAAATCCTAATAGCAGTTCAAATGTATTTTTGAATTTTGACTAAACATAAAAAATAATTAAAAAAACTATATCGATATTTTATTTTTTATATTAAAATTTAATAATTTTTAAATCTATATATAAAAAGAATTATAGAATTGTGCATACTCATTGTGTTACCTCAACAACATTTATATATTTTTTATTTTAAAATTTTATTACAATTTAATTAAACATTTCAACAATTAATCTTCATTATCATTAATATCTATTATTATTATTTTCAATAGCCACTAAATTTATCTTCAAACCAGTCCTTTAAAATTAATACCACCTCACCAACATTTCAGTAACTTTTTTATTTTACAATTTTAATTTAATTAAACATTTCAACAATTAATCTCCATTACAATTAATATCCATTACTTATTATTTTTTTTTAAAACTTTGGATTGGATTGTATTATTTAAATTTATTTATTATAATATTATATTATTCATATTTACGGTTAGATATTTTAGACATTTATATATATATATATATTCAGAAAGAAAAAAACTATAAATTTTATTTATAAAATATATAAATTAGGTTTTTAAATAAATTCAATCTATCTTTATCAATTTTATTGATATGGAATTCTTATAGAATAATATAAAAAATATAAGAATATTATTAAATTTTTAAATTTTCAACTCAATTAATTTCATTATTAAAACGATTTTAATAATAATAAAATAATAAAATATTAATTACAACTCATTTAGTGACAATAAATTATATAATCACATTATATGTCAATAAATAATATATAAATATAATATCATTATATATATATATATATATTCATTGTATCTTTAAATATTATATACATTATACTAAAACACCAGCATTAAGTAAGTGGTTGATTTTCTAATGTAGCCTAGACGATAGTCAATTCACATATTTATTTTTATAATTTTTAATTTGATTTTAATTAATTAAATATGAAATTACGTTAAAACTCTAATTAAAATGGTATATATTAAAGTTAACTTTGGAGTGATTTGGTGTTGCCACATCAATATCTAGGTAGCAACCATCTCATTAATTTTTTAATTTTAACTTTTTCAATTTTTTAATTGTGATTAGTTAAAATTTAAAAGTTTTACAACATTATATTAACTAGAAATTTAACCCACGCGATGCGCAGGTTTAAGAAATGAAAATATTTTAATTTTATTTTTAATTGATTATTTATTTAAATTTAAAATAATAAATCATTATAATTTGATTGATTATTGTGTTATATTTCGAAGAAATCTGAAAGTTTAAATTAATCTATGATAGATGCCAATTATATTTGTTATAGTGATTTAGTATTGACTATTTTATGATTAATTGGATATTTTTTTTAGATATTTATGGTTAAATTATATATAATCTAAAAGATAACGTTAAAACAATAAAAACATGTATTAATTAATATTTATTGATAAAATAATTTAAAGATGGTTTTTTGTGATCAATATAAATTTTGAATTCATATCAACCATAAAAAGATAATATCATATACTATATATATATATATGACAGAGTAATAAGCTTGACAAATTTAGTAGTTAATAAATAAATAAATGATACTTGCAATGGTTATATGTCAAATTATTTTTATAAAGAAAGTAATTATTATTGTTGTATTTATTTAAAGATGTATTTTGCATCTAAATATTCTAGATATGAATGTTTTATACCTTACCAAGTTTTGTAAAAAATATCATTATACTTTATTTTGGGAAAGTTTCTTAAGCATCTTGATATCACACATTTTAAAATTTTGTTTTATAATAGTTTAAGATATACATAACAATTTGAAATATAAAAAATAAAAATATGGTTGCTAACTATAAAAAATATATAATTATATCTTCTTAACATGAAAAAATTTATATCTCTAAAATGTAAAGATATATCAATAAGAAAAATATTTATATATATGGATAAATGAGAGTGTCACTCTTTCTGTTTAATGTATTTTGTGAATTGTTGGACACAGACATATTATTTTGTGAATTGTTGGACACAGACATATGACCACTACCAGTTTTTGCATTACTAAAAACTTCAACAAAAAAAAAGGATTCGATTGAAAACATTAAGTGACAAAAGAGATGTGAAACAAAGAATACATCATTATAGAGGCTCATTTACAATATCATCAAATAAAACATACACAATGAAGAGTCTATTCACCCCTAAAAACTTGTTGCTCCACATATTGTATTTCATTTGTATCTTTTCCATCATGAGGGTGAGTAGTAACCAAATTGTACATCAAGAAAGCGAGAGTATTCCAAAATTTTCACTTGAAACATAATTGTTCTAATGATAACCTAACATTCATCGTCAAACCATGTATATCAACTGCTCCATAAAGAAGATTGGATAGTGCATTCTTAAACCTGTATGTATACAACATTTTAATCTAAACATACATATTTAACTACTATTGATTATAAAAGACCATTTATGTCGGTTTTATATCGTTACCTCACAAATCGATCCAATACCTGCAAAAAAAGAAACAACCATACATGATTTAACACCTATACAATTTAAAACATGGAGAATGTAACTTCATGACACCTGAGAACTAAATTAACCTTCTTCACACAGAAACCTAATTTTCTTAAAACATCTAGCTATATCACTGGATTTAAGAATCAACACTCAATATAAGTGGTAACACATCAGGTCAAATTACTCAACATATTCATCCAAGTACAAAGAAGATCTTAAGATCATATACATGCGAGAATGCATAATGCTTTTGGCTTTTGACAGAAAGACGTGAATACAAAAGCCCGTATTCATTGACACAACTACCATACAACTTACCTCTCATAACTTGTCGCTGAAATCCAACAATTCCTTGGTTATCCATGGCAGTAACTCTGCTCATGGCATCGGCTGGCTTTATTTCTGGCCCGAGTAAGCTGTCTCTGTTTGCAAAGTTTGACATGTTCAAAGTAGATGCCATCTGATTTGCTTTTGATCTCCATTTTGAACCCAAGAACAAAAAACAATGCTTTCTAATCACATACTTTTAAGTTCTTCAGTAGTTTTAGGATATTGAATTGATCTCCTAGAATCCATGATGAAGACAATGCTCCAAAGAACCCAAATGGTCAACTATATTTACCAGAGACGTTATCGCATAATCTTTCAGCGTCTCCACGACACTGCATAAACACGGAAATTCCAATACTAAAACTTGTTAAATGACAATGAATCTAACCGTAAATGATACAGAATGGGAAAAATAAGGAATCAAACTAATGCACTCGCATCTGTTTTTGATCGTTGTTCATTTAGGATAATTCAAGATCTATAAAGCACTACATAGACAGGACTGATTAAGAAAGGCTCAAACAGGTTACTGACCAAAAAAGATATCCAAAGCCGTATGATGAACAACTGAGACGTTTTTAAATGGATTGACCGCGATCAAAACTGGCCATGCTTTACTCTTTAGAAATAGAAATTATTAGTGAAACGATTGATGAACTAATCAGATTGATCAAAAGGGTTTCATGTAAAAAACGTACATAAATCAAATCTTGAGAATATATGATCCGAATGTTGTAAAGAACTGATGGTTCATTCAAATAACTTAACTGTTTAAGATCTTCAATCCCTTTGAGAATCTTAGGATTTGCAGGAAAAAGCTCATTTGTTGACACTTTCATAACCTTTTGACAACAGAAATTTATGAATTCATATAATAAAGTCAAGCCCTTTGTAATTATTCATCAACAATTGAGAGATTTTTCTTACATTTTCCAGTGGCCAACTTGACTAAGGAATCATCGCCGGTGGTAGACTGTACCATCCCATACTGCCATTCTCCATTGGGTATCCAACACCATACATAAAGTTTCTGAATTTCAATTTTGTAAACTTAGAAAATTGTAATTAAGCAATCCCCATTTCTCAAAGTTTCAAACTTTAAATAAAATAAGGATTATAATTCAAACCTTTTAGAAGATCATTCATAACAAATAGATAACCACAAAAAAAGCTAATCACCTTCTTGATAAAGTACTCAACTTTATCGTTCTAGTTATATTTCTGCAACTTCTGAGGCTCCTCTGTCTTATTCTCGATCGCCGTATACGGTGATTCCGAGTTAGGTTCAATCTTCATTTTCTTGCTCCCGAAGCTCTTCTCCTCTTCACTCTCAAATTCTTCTCCTTTACCTTGCCTTCGACCCCCGTCGCTACGATGACGGCGCCCTTCCCGTATGTGATCACATTTCTGGCGTTGAAGCTCGTCGGAAGCAATTGGTTGGCCGAGGGCAGTCGCGCCCTAGAATTTGGTCGAATGGGAAGTGTCGGTGGCGTGTCCTTGGCCTGGTCGCACTCATCTTGTCGACGGAGAGACTCTAGCATCTCCTCCAGTGAGCTTTTCGCCAGTGTCGTCGGTAACGCCGACAATAGCAAACCTCTGCTTAAATTTAAAAAAGCACACACATAGGAAATAATAATCCAAAATAACTAAACGTAACATAAGACACAAATTGTAGATATATCGAAGCATGCTCAACTCCATACACAAACTCCATAAATTGAAGACACAAACTCCATAAATGCAAGTTTGCCCTAATTTCTTTAGCAAACATGTGAATTATATATAGTGAAAGTGATGATGAATAGCAAAGGAAGCTGAGACTTATGGGGATGTTATGGTTTCAGGTGGTGATCCAGTTTGGTGACTTAGCAAAAAAGATTCCATTCCTTAGCAAACAAAAGCTCAATTTGCAAGCTTTTTATCTTTGGAGTTTTGTTGTATATTCCAATGAATTTCCACTCCTTTCTGTTCTTGATAATGGATTAATGGCAGAGCTCCCCAGTGGCAACTCCTAGAAGTGCCGAAGACTCAAGACGGAGTCCGACCCTCTTTCTTCCCCAAGTCCTAAAAGCAAGACACCTAAACGGCAGAGCCCCAAAGCATTGCCTGATCGCTGCTCTCTCACTAAGGTACTTTTTGCCTTCAAATGAAATACTCCCAGAGTTATTATTAATAATAAATACGTATTCGTTTCAATAGAAGCGGACAGCTGAATTGGAATGTCGGATAAGTGAGCTTGAAGGGGAGCTGAGGGAGGCAAAGGAAGAGCTAAGTTCGTCACAAGCCTTGAAGAGGGAAGCAGAGGCCATAGCTGAAGAAAGGAAGCAACAGTTGATGGAGATGTCAGCCTCGGAAGATTGGAGAATCGATGAGCTTCGTAAGCTCTCTCAGGAGCGAGACAAGGTGTGGCAGTCTGAACTTGAAGCCATGCAGCGTCAGACACCAACATTTATTTTCCCTCCTTCCCCACTCTTCCACGATCCCTATTCAAACGATACATCTGTCTTGCAAGAATTGGAGGTTTTTTTTTGTTATCGGATTACCGCAGAAATCTCCGGCCTATTCAAACGATACATCTAATTGTATATTGTATTGTGATTATTGGATTTTACGTAATATATATTCAAATTATATTTTTATACCAACAAATGTCAGACACCAACATTTATTTCCCCTCGTGGAAGAGTGCTTAAAATAGGTTAATTATTCGATGCATTTTTTTTATTCTCTATGACAATTATTTTGTAATTTCTTAAAAATAAATAATCATATAACTGAAAATAAAATCCTCCGTAAATCTGTGTAGCCATAGCCGTATTTTCGCTCTCTATCACTCCCACTCACATTAACTTATTTTGTGGGCAAGTTTGATATTAATGTTCCTTTTTATTTACCATTAATATAATCATCAATGCATTTTGTAACATTAATATTAAAATTAATTTCTAATGTTTATTATTTGTTAAACTCATTTTCCCCAAACTTTATTCTGTCATGGAACTTATAGTGTTTATTTCAATTTTTTATGATATGGTTTTTATTTATATATTTTAAATTATATATAACATATATGTTACTATGTTCTGAACATTTATTTTTACAATTATTTAAAAAATAGATTCGAAACCTAATACAATACGATAGATTAAACGGTAAAACGTTTATGATTTACGAGTGTTCAGAAAAGGAAAAAAAGAAAGAGAAATTGACACAATTTATCGTATGAAAAAAATTGTAGAGGAATAGGAAATCTATTTCCTCCAAAAGAAAATTAAGAAAATGGGAATAACAGATATATTTTAAAAACAACGATATATAAATACAAAAGAGAATATAAAAATTTACCGAATTTGGATTAAAAAAAGGTGTTGATTCAAATTTCTTATATGTTTATTTCGTTATATTTCTATTAGAACTTTGATAAATTGATATAAATATATATAATAATTAGAAAATGATAAATTTTAATAATAACAAAAGATATAATATTTAATAATATTTGAATTCGTTAATACCCTTTCTAAAAGAATAAAAAGGGAAAGTATAATAAAAAAAGGATGGGCATTTTAGGCTTAGGAAGACCTTACTGCATATTCTTCAATCATGAACTACTCTTGCCAATGGCATACCTGAACGCACGGAGTAAATCCCCGGTGAGGAAGAATCTGTCTTTCTCTTGTCTATTCTCTCTCATTACCATGGAGACTCTCTCTCCTCACCTATCCAAGATGGTCTCCACCTTAAGTCACCGTCTCCACGATTCGGATTCCTCCGTGCGTGCCGCTTACGCAAGCCGTACGCCGCCGTCGGGAAGCCACTGATCGATACGCTTGTCTAGGATGGGGACTCCAACGCCTAGATGGGGGCGGCGATGTGCTTATCGGTAACCTTGGAGGCAGAAGCGGATCTGGAGGTTGATTAGCTAAGGAAGGAGCTACCGAGGTGGGGATATTAGTGAAGAGTGAGGGTTTCAAGGCGAAGGCGGCACTGTTGACCGCAGTAGGGAGCGTAATCGGCACCGACAGCGCGAGAACAAAAGGTGATTTTGGAGTGGTTAGTTCCATCACTGACAGAATTTCTCAGCAGCGACGACTGGGCTGCGAGGAACTCAGCGACGATGGCAATTAGGAGAGTTGCAATGGTGGAGGAGGAGTTAGCACCGGTGTTCAAAAAGACATGTATGGCAGCTCAGGAGAGCATGAATCAGATTTGACAAGGTAACGATTGCGTGAATCAGATATAGGGTTTTGCTTGGTTGGTGAGAAAATGAATCTGATTTTAAAAATTTGTGATTTAGGTCAAAATTTCAGAGAAAACATGTTTCGGGCGCTGGAGCGATGGAAGGAAATCAAGTGACGATGATGACAGTGAAGGAAGAGCATGACAAAGTATACGAAAACGAAGTTCTTTTGAGCTTCTAGTCCTGAAACCGTCAGGAATTACAATAGAATGGACTTAATTTCCATGGAAACGTGGGAATAGTAATTGAATGCATTAAATTTTTTAACTTATTATAAATAAATGGAAATAAATTTTTTTAATAATAATAAAAAACGAAATTAATAACATTTATTAAATTAAAAATTATATTTAAAAAATTATTGCTGAGGTGGCTTCACCAGAAGCCACCATTTGCAACAACTTTTATATATATAACTAGGAAACCAACCCGCACGATGCACGGGATCGATCAAAATCAAAATTAAGTTATGATGTTTTATGTAGTTGACGATTGTAATCAGAACATGTTTGGAATAATAATTATGCGATCTTTTTAATATAAATGTGAATAAATAAGAAAATATTGAGAACAATGTCAGAAATTAAAAATAAGACTCATATGAACTGGTTCTAAACCATGAGAGAGTTGGTAGAATTCTGAAATTAATAAAAAAACCAACAGAAAGAATGAATACCATATGGAAATGTTGATGCGATTGTTTTAAGACGAAATAAACCTCAGTTGGTGCTTGAATTGGTTTTGGTTGAAAAAACCTGTTTTAAAACCAATGAGTTGTAAATCAATTTATAGTTGACAGATAAATGTATCAAAAGCATGAAATGAAAATTATCATATCCATATAGTAATTACCTTTAAAGAGAACTGAACGAACACTAATAATGTGTACAATTCATTTTCCATATAAATTTTGAAAGATGTTGATATCATAAAGACCTGAGACATGGAAACATATGTAACATAGCTTTAAAGTATTTAGAAAATAGAAAAATGCCAATTTTTAAAAAATGAAATAACTATTTATGTACTTGTCCGATGTATTAGGTAACACATTGAATATTTCTTCATAAACAACATTTGTAATCGAGGATTGTTGTATGTATTCTTCAGTGCGATCTAAAATTCGCAATCCATTAGCAGAAGTAACTCGTGATAGCGCAACATACAATGACCGTGAAAAATAGAAAAATGCCAATTTAAAAAAATAAAATTACTATTTATGTATTTGTCTGATGTCCCATTGAATATTTCTTCATAAACAATATTTGTAATGGAGGATTGTTGTGTGCATTCTTTAGTGAGATCTAAAATTCGCAATCCATTAGCAAAAGCAACTCGTGATAGCGCAACATACAATTGGTTGTGGCTGAAAACCGATCTTGGACGATAAAGTCCAATTTATTTAAGACTATGGTCTTGACTTTTATTTATTTTCATTGCATAACATAAGCGAATTGGAAATTGTCAACTTCGCAAAGTAAAAGGTAGTCCGAATCAGTTGGAGATAAAATAATCCTTGGTATGAGAATGTGTTGCCAACATGGATTCTCATTATAATCTATGCTTCCAATACCTTTGATGCTAATTGAGTGACATCTAATTGTGTCCCATTGCAAAGACCTTCCTTTTGGTTTAAATTTCTTAGCATCATAATCAGAGTGCCAACTTTCAAAGAAATCTGATTTTTTGGGAATCCAGAAAACTCAAGTGAGTTGAGATACTCGATAGTATATAAGGATCGCCAATATGCAGTAGGAGCACTATCAATTTCGATATGGTCTGAGCTTAAATATTTCGTAGCTTTCCTGGAAAGATGTGATAAGAGGAAGTCATTGATCTCATCAACATGTTCATTTCGTGGAGTGGGTATTGCCCTTTCGGTAAGATATTCACGATTCATGTAAGAATACATGAAGTGTGGATATGTTGAGTCATCAAGGGCTTTCAATGGGTTCATTGTGACTTGGAGCAATAATTTAGAATCGATGAGTATTCGATTACCATCACCATACGTATAAGCATTTATATTCCTTTTAATTGTTGTGCCATTTCCCACTTCCATTAACCATTTTGCGAATTCAGTCTCACGTCGATCAAGTCGCATATTCGGTGTTAATGTATAGATGTGACATGAATGCCATAAGTGTGATCGACTTAATGATGCTAAAACCGTGTATGTTTGCCCTCCTCGAGTAACATGTAAAATTTGTTTGAAATCACCGCCAAGAAGAACTGTTTTTCCACCAAATATTTTGTAGCCTCCTTCCATAGCAATCAAATCTATAATATCCTTCAATGTTCGATCCAATGCTTCAAAAGTGTGTAGATGTGTCATTGGCGCTTCAGACTATATAATTAAATATGTTTTTTTCAGTAAATTTGCTAGCATACTTCCTTGCTTGATATCACACGTTGATCTTTCATTCACACTAACAGAGATTTTGATGCAAGATGAGCTGTTCGACTCCCAGGGAGAAGCAAGGCTGTTATGCCCAATGATGCAACCGGTACTACAACTCTTCCTTCTGACTTGAGCTTCAAAATAATAGTCTTATACAGATATGTCTTTCCTGTTCCTCCTGGACCATACAACAAAATAGTTTCCCTAGCTTGTGTTCAATTGATTCCATAACTGTAGTAAAAATATTCAATTGTTCCTTCGTAATCGTTGCGAATAATCTCCTATGCTCTCCCTTTTCAAATTCCATATCGTATTGCATTTCCTGCCTTAAAATTGTGTTGGTGATTTCATCCAATATGCTTTTATCCGGCATAGGCATGCTAGGGTAATCTGATAATGATTTATCATTTTCACTTAGAATCTTCTAAATCTCTATTAAAGTGTATTGTTGAATCTCTTTCTCGGATAAGGGGAGGTCGTTGACTTTGAATTCCTTTTTTTCCTATTCAATATATCATCTGCCAAGAACTTCCAACAATCATTCTAAAGATCCAATGGACTGGTCGCCTCATAATATAGCAATAAAATTACGTACATACGTCTCAATTGTGTTGGCATTACGTATTTAGCAGCCCATTTATCGCCAGTCACCGCTCGTTATCTCCGTCTAACAAACCTCTGTATGCCTCTTTATAAGTGGTATACTTAACACCATCGAAACTTTTTATGTCATCATAAGTTGTAGGTCCTTTGACAATGTTTAGCAACATTCTAAGATAATATAATTCCCATGAGGCTGGGTGGATGTTGACAATTCTACCAAGTGATAATCCTCTTCTCCTCCGAGACCAAAACTTATCAGAACTGTTCCAAACGAAAATTGTTAGGAACTCAACATACGTCAGTTCTCTAGCATCTTTTGATATTTTGTTCATCTTCATCCATTTTGTAAACATAGTTTCTTCTATACCTGGTTTGGCCATCACTCTTTCAATATCTCTAGATTTCTCAAAAGTCAAACTCTGTTCATTTTTCAGATGCAGCGATAATCGCATAACAGACGGTTTATGGTGATGTATATTTCATAGAATACGTGAATAGAAAAAATATATGGATTTATACAACGTATGAACATATGTATATGTTTATCTATCTTTATTTTATTTATTTGTCTCATTTCATCAATTTTCAATATTTTTCAATTTCTTATAACCAGAATTTCGTATAAATAAATTATTAATTTTTATTCACCTAAATGCGAAAATTTGTTATATTTTACATATAAATTTTAAATTTGAAATATTAAAATATTTTGTAGTTTATATAGTTTTATACAACATATTTATATGATTATTTATCAATATTGTATTTATTTATGTTATTTCATTAGTTTCTAATAGTTTTCAATTATTTTATAACCAAAATTTCATGTAAATATAGTATATATAGATATTTATATAAATATTTATTTTTTATATAATTACATATAAAATTCAAATTTTGAAATATTAAAATATTTCATAAATTTCAAGAATAAAAACTTTATACAGATTTACATAACAAATTTATATGATTATGTCAATATTTTATTTATTTTATTTATTTCATTACTTTCTAATATTGTTTATCAATTTTTTTATAACCAAAATTTCATTCAAATATACTATATTCTTTTATCCATATAAGTAAGTAAATTTCTTATATACTTACATTAAATTTAAATATATGGATTTATATAACAAATTTTATGATTATTTGTCTATAGTTTATTTATTTTCTCATTTCATTAGTTTATAATATTTGTTATTTTTCATAACAAATTTTCATGTAAACATATGTTATATTTATTTATTTATTGATATAAATATATAAACATGTTATAATTATGCATGAAATTTAAATTTTGAAATATTTTGTAGAGTTCATGAATAAAAAAACTTATAAAAATTTATATAACAAATTTATATGATTATTTGTTTACATTATTTTTATGTCTCTTTTCATTAGTTTCTAACATGTTTTCAATATTTTTATAACTAAACATTCATGTAAATATACTATATATTTTTATATAGATACGTAAATGTTTTGTTTAAATTGTAATTTAAATTTTGAAATATTTAATTTTAAATTAATTTATATTTTAGTTTGTAATCAAACTTTTGTAAACATTGAACCATTTAATTTTATTTATATTTAAAACTGAATTTATAAATAACTTTATTGAAATATATTAAAATCTTTATAATTTTTAGAATATTGCACATTAATTGAAGAAAGAGGTTTTAAAAATATCATTAAATATACAAAATAAATATTATTAATTGTTGTAAAAAATAAAATAAAATAAAAAACAATGCTGATGTGGCATCATGAGAAGCCAAAGATTTTGCTCCTTTTTATATATAGATTTATTGAGTGTTAAAGAAATATTTATATCTTCACACCCATCAGATATATTTTAGTGAATACTTTTATAAGATATAATGTCATTTCTCTTATTAATGGTCATTGGTGAATAATTTTAAAATAAATAATATCACTTCAATTTTCTTATTAATGACCATTGAGTGAATAATTATAAAAGAAATAATATCACTTCAATTCTATCATTGATGTTTCTCCACAAAAATAATAAATAATCAATTTTCCTTAATTTTCATTGGGTTCAGTTATTTTTCTAAGATAGATGAGAACATTTAGAATTATCATAAAAAGATTATTTTTCTCTCCACTTACTTCCAAAGTGTGATGTTACCACATCGTCAGTTTTGGAAAGGAAACAGAGGGCGATAATTTGGGAGTATAAGATCCCTATGTTGAGAACTATAAAAGAAGGGTGAGGATAACAAAATGATGATGACAACGTCGAGGAGAATGATGAGGAAGGAAAGATTAGATCCAACTCTTCTATCGTCGAGGTTAGTGCATTCCTTTTGTCTGTTGCTTCATCTCTCTCATTCATCTAATGGTATCTCTCATGAATTTCAGTTTTTGTCTCTATAAGTTTTATGTATTTTGTTTGGATGGTGAGAAAATATAAACTAGAATTTTTCGGCAGCATCGACAGAGCCACGGATGTTGCTGACGCCGAAGCATAATACCTTATTGGAGATTCCCTTAAAGATGCAAAACCAAAATTCATAAACACCAAAAGACATGTGGGCTCTACTCTGAATGCTTAGAAATGAAGGATATGTGAAAAACCCAATGCACTATTCATTGGAACGAGTCACCAAACAAGAATAAGGGCGAAACATAGAGGTTGATGGAGATCAGTGGGTCGGTGATGGTGAGGAATCAACGTAGAGGAGAGGTGTCTGCACAAAGGCAATACATTGGCGTAGAGGCGAGGTTGAGCGTAGTGGCGAGGCATCGGTGTGACTGTGCCACACAAAAATCGTAGATCTAGCAGCGGCGAGGCTGTGCGGTGCAGAGAAAGGAAATTGATCTCGCAACCTACAATGATGGTGCGAGATCGAGGGCGGAAATACTAGCAAGAGATTTAACCAACGACAAGGAGAGATTAGCTCGGTGATGGCAACTTAGAATAGTGAGTAACGCGAGGGAGGCGAGGTCTGTGAGAGGAGAGGTAGTCGAGAGAGATAAGATTCATGAGGGCGGCAAAAGCATAGGACAACAAGACAGTCTAGGGATGCGATGACACCATGTTGATGATAAGAAGGTATGACAAGATGAACACAATGCGACTGGAGATAGTGGATGACAAGATGAATGCGACGCGGCTCGAGAAATTATATAAGGTGATGGATTCTTCTCAGATAGTGGATGAACATTAAGCATAATGTGTCTGAAAGTTAGTGAAGAGATTACATCTTGAGATGATATATGGTGATGGGTTCTTCTCGAAACTTGGTGGAATTATAGATTTGAATTAGATTTACTCATGGTAGAGCTTTCAAACAGTTAAGTTAAGGAATATCTTTGTAAATTAGGGTTGATTGCCTTTTTGGTGAAAGTGATGGCTTTTGGTGAAGCCAAGAGTCGTCTTCGCAACATATAACTTAAAACGATATCGATTCTCTTCCTTCTCTATCTGATCCTCTCTTCATTCTCTATCAGAATCCTATCGGCCATAGGTTGCAGAAAGAGTTAACAGAGTGGCAAGTAAATCCTCCTGTCGAATTGATGCACAAAGTTAGTTAGAGATAATAATTAAAGGTAACATCCCATTCTCTCTAGGTTATGTGACAGAGGATAATAGTTGGATTGAATATTGGAAAAGTTAGCATTTCTCAACTCTCGGTGTCTTATTGTGATCGCATATGACTAACCTTATGCTCAATGAATTTGTTTCTTATTTCATGAAAGATAGTCGATACTCAGAGAAAGATGTTGTGGTTGTTGTTAGGCATATTCTCAAAGCTGCAGCGAAATATCATTTATACCGATAGTAAATAAGACATGTCGCAAGAGGTATTCATCTTGGTAACAGTCACATGGTGTACTGTAGGAAGTTCTTAGTAGACTATTTATTGGTAATCATCTTCTGTGTTTTTCTCTTCAATATTTTGCAGAATTTTTTTATCACAAATCAACACAAGGGGACTCTCCTCTAAAACCAAAACATAATGTGGATTCCTTAGTTATGCAAACATTATCCTCGAGATGCTTAAACCCGTCATACAAAATTGCCACAAACTGCAGGTCTTCTGGGTACATATTCTGTTTTTTTATATATATTTGCATGTTTTAATGTTTTTTTCGTATGTATTGTCATAATATGGTGATTAAGTGTCAAATAGATCTGACCAAATAAGCTTTTTGATATGAGTGTATGGAGTACTTGAGTTATGCATTCAATTTGAACTCTATGATGCAGACTTTGGACTCGCGATGAAGGACTACAAGTTGTGGCTACAACATACAAGGAACTTCGTGAACTTCGGATTTTCCCTTTTGATCCTCGGGAAGATAGTGAACACTAATCACCACAAGCTCCGAAAGTATATACCTTGGATTGCTCTTAGTGGCTTTGACGTAACATTGTGATACTCTACGCAGGCAACTTTTTTTTATGGAAAGGAGTTCTTCCTATATTATGGCCTATGGGCAAGGAGAGAAATAATGGCATGAATAAAACAAAAAAACAAGTCCTTTCACCATACAACAACATGATTTGTGGAAGGCTTGGCATGTCAATGTCAATGTCAATGTCTTTACTACAATCATCAATTTTCATCCAATATTATTAAAATGTGTAAATTTATGAAGTCAATCCAAATGTTTGCATATAAGATATTATCAAAGAATGTCACTTGACTTATCCTAATAATAAATAAAAGATCTTTGCGTGTGAACTTTATCTTGAATATCTGAAGACATGAAGATTTTTCTTTGAATTAAAAAAAAAATTCAAGTTAAGTTTGAGTTCTTTATAGTCTCATCTGTTGCATTTTATCTTCATTTTATGAATATATATATATATATATATATTTCTATATATATGATTTTGTAGTTAAATTATGGTTTTTTCTTATTCTATTGTGAGAGAAAATATAATAGAGATTAGAGAATGTCGTTTATTTAAAATACTTAATTTTTAAAAATTTTGGATTTCTTCCATTAATCATATCATATAAAGTTAGAGTTTTAAAAAAATCATAAATACATTCTTTCTTCATGATATTATTTCTAAATTGTCAATAAATTAAAATAATACATATGTTAAATATAAAAAATATTTTATTAATAAAATATTTTGTATTTTACAACTGTATGAGTTCAAAAAATTATATATTAAAATGTTATTTTTAATCAATATATTTAATATTATTAGATCAATAAATTTAATGATGATTTTTTTATGTATTTTCAACTTAAATTCTATTAAACTTTTTATATCACATGATATATATATTAAATAAAAATTTTAAGAAATCAATTATTATTTTTAAATTTTCTCTCATTATTTTTATGATTAAAGAAATTTATTATAATTTTATTAAAAATATATAATTTAATTTTAAAATAACAATATAATTATAATATTTTGATTTCTATTATAAATCTACAGATTTATATTTGCGTGCATGCCTTGCGATTTTTCCTAATATACAATAATTTTGTAAACTTATCACATCATATGAGGAGCGTTTGTTAATTATGTCATCATCATCTAATAATTTATAACAGCCAAGCGTATAAATATCCCTCTCTCCCATTCTCTCCCCACCTAGCTTCCTTGCCTGCCTATTTTACCGTAACCATGGAGAAATAGAGAGAGAGAGAGAGAGAGAGGATGAAGGAAGAGATTCAGCTTCCCTACCCGGATCCGACATTTTCGGGTTTCAGCTGACCCATCAAATCCGTGTCTCTTCCTCTCTCTTAGGGTTTCTCCTGGTTCTGTTTCCGCAACGACAACAGAAAAATATACTTTCTTTTTTCAGACACATAAACAAGAGGACTTCCCTTTTTCATTCCCTTTTTTTCCAGGTACTTTTTCCTTTTTCTCACCTTTTTTTGGCAAAACAGAAATATCAACCTTTATATCATTAATGTCGGTTATTTTTACCATTCTCCAGGCTGTAATCCAGCTTGGGTTTGTCTTAAATTTTTGTTCTGTCTTAAGATCATCGCATTTGGTCTTTTTTATCCGTTTTCCGAAGCTTTTTTGCTTCGGAAATTCGAAAGTTTTCCCCTTTTTGGTTCTCTTCTGATAAAGCAGAGGATCCATTATGATCTTCTAACATGCCAAGCTTTGTTCTGGGTAAATTTATATCGTATTTTTTTATGCTTATCAAGTCTTCAGATTATATTTACAAACAGGAGTTGTATTATAGAAAGGCTTAATTATACTTATATGTCATAAGTTTTGTTTTTTTATCTGACTTTTTTTTTCTTCTGTAATCTAAATCACCTGTTCGTATGTTTGATTATGACACTTTTGTTGCTATGTTTGTCTCTTTAAGTTTCTGGAAAGGTTGCTGTCACATGAAGCTGATAGCGATCCGAAGGCTTTTTCTTAAATTTTTAATTTCAGCCCTTTTCCCTGTTAATACATTTTCATAGCTTTTCTTGAAATCAGGTGTAATGCCATTGAAGATATGAAGACTTTTCCCTTACCAAAACTTGATGATGTGATGGCATTAGCTGTGTTAGGTTTTGTCTGAAATATTGTCTTGAGATGTTTCTTGAAGTTTAATCTTTGTTTCTCACACATCCTTAGTTCTTTTGCAGACACACTTTGGTAGAATCTCTGGTGAAATTTTTGTGTAATTTCTTGAAAACTCGAAGAATATTGGGCTATCATATTGTTGTCTTATTCCTGGACAAACTTCTTTCTCTGTGAAATTTCCCCTTGTGGAATTTGACCAGATACAACCCTACGTGCTTCACTTTATAAGTCTTTTTTAAAATGGTATTGTGATCTGTTCTTGGATTCTTTTTAACTGGTTCTTGGGCATCTTTAGTCGGCAAAAATATCTTATGCTTTAGACAATCATGTGTTGACAAGGTCTTGAATGGTTTAGGCTGGACATGCCTGTTCAAGACAGATTCATGTAATGAATTCTTCAAAACTTTCGTAAAACATCATATCAAGAATATTTCCACAAACCCTTTTGTGGAATCTGCATTTCTATGTTGCAGATATGTTTGGTGTTTAGGATTTTCGTATGTTTTATATTTCCTTGGGAAGATAAAGCTGATGTATTTGTCTTTGGCAGGGCCATTAGAGTAAATTGAAGTGATGGGTGCATGTGTGTCAACCCATTCAAGAAGAATTAGGCCCCAAAGGAAGGGACGGCGAAGATCTTCCAAAATGTTATCTAAAGTTTCTGATATTATCCCTCATGCTAACATCAGAAGGCCAAGTGACGCTGGGAGCCGAGTATCTTTTGGTGAGCATCTCTATAATGGCTACATTCCCATGTAACTTTATATGTAGACGAAAACTTGTTTATTATGTATGATGTTCAAGCTGTATTTGATTCCAAATTGTTCAATCGACATGTGGAGGAATGCATCTTCTGCATTCATTTGGAACTGGACGATAGGAAGAGAGTTGTCGATTTGATTGTTCTTGTTTGTATGACAAAGATTGCTGAAGGATCTCAATTTTATCTGTTTAATTCTTTCTATTACAGCGATTTCCCAAGAAGACGCATGGTTTGACTCTACCAGTATTCTTGATTCCGACTCAGATGACGATTTTATCAGCCTACATGAAGGTAAATGCTGAAATCTACATGTTTTCAGGATTCACATATCCAAAAGTATACATAAGCTGAGTAAACATTTCAATTTATACTAAACTCTCGAGTTAGCTTTGGGATTCGTTAGACTCAAGCTCATATTTGACATGGTATCCGAGTTTAGTTCATTCCAATTTGAATATTCTGATGTTGGGCCCTGATTGTGATGTCGACACTCCACGATCGAACCTGAACATGAGGGGAATGTTGTATTGTGCTGTATCAGTTAGGATCTGAATCATGGATTACTATATATGGAATGAGCAACCCTAAACTCTTGAATTAACTTTTAGCATCAGTTAGAACCAAAGCATATTTCGATTTATGGTATTCGTAGTCCGCAAGAATCTGAAATCTTTCACTTTTATTACAGCTGAAAATGTGTGTGGGACGACGGGTAACCACCCAAATGGTCAAGTATTTCAGTATGAAACTTCTTCTTGCATTGTGGATGGGAAGGGAAAGTATGAAGAGTACCATGAGACTTACTTGAAGGTTGATGTCAGTAAAACTGACAAGTTTATGAGCAAAGGTTTATACAAGGAATCTAATGGAAGCTTCAAAGGTTTAAAAGAACAAATACGGAACTCTCAAGACAAAATCTTGATATCCAGCTTAAGCCGATTGATGCCCTCTGTTAGTTTCAATGAAAAGACTGTAAACTCACCCACATCTCAGAAAAGAAGGTCGATGGTTTATCGCCTTTCTTTTAAGAGGAGATCATGTGATGGAGAGGATACTACTGAGCATCGTATGTTTCAACCTTTACGGCGAAAATGTGTTTACATCGCTATTGCTTATGTATGAACTGAACTCTTGATTCATTCTTTCCTATAAAGGGTCATCGAAGAGATTATTGTATCGTCCAAAAGCAGGATATGTCATTCCTTGTTCAGCGATAGAGAAGCAGTCACCAGGAACTTGGTGTGAGCTTCCACCTTCAACTTTTAAACTCCGTGGAGAATCCTATTTTAAGTACGTATTCAGATTCGTGTTTTACCCTGTAAATATATTTATCTCTACGGTTCATAGTAGATTGAAGTGGTAAAAACCGATGTCTGCAGAGACAAACGGAAGTCCCCAGCTCCATGCCACTGTCCTTATACTCCTATAGGTGTTGACTTGTTCATCTGTCCGCGGAAGATCGATCATATAGCTCAACACCTTGAGCTTCCCAACATCAAAGCCGACGCGAACCTTCCTTCTCTTCTGATTGTCAACATCCAGGTAAACTATTCAACATTGATGGCTTTTCATCTTCGATTCGTGATGTTCAAAAGAAGCGGATAGATAGAGAATAGATCATTAAATGGGATCTCGGAGAATATACTGAGTATTTCGAAGAATACCCTCGAAACATTCAATGGAATCTTAGAGAATATCGTCGGAATAGTGGATAGACTGTAGCCCTTAATAAGATCTTTAGGATTCACCGTATGTGGTAATGTGTATTGAACACTTGTATGGTTCATGAGCAGTTGCCAACATATCCTGCCACAATGTTCCTCGGCGATACTGTGGGAGAAGGTATGAGCCTCGTGCTTTACTTCAAACTACAAGAAAATTTTGAAAAAGACACTTCTCAGCAATTTCAAGACAGCATTAAGGTAAAGCTTAACGTTCGTTTACGGATTCAAGATCCTGGAATCCCTAATGTTAACGGGTAACGTCTGCTACAGAAACTGATCGAGGATGAGATGGAAAAGACGAAAGGGTTTGCAAAAGAAAACACAGTGGCCTTCCGTGAAAGACTTAAGATTGTAGCCGGATTGGTTAACCCTGAAGATCTCAATCTAGGCTCGACCGAGAAGAAACTTGTACATGCTTACAATGAAAAACCTGTCTTGTCTCGTCCTCAACACAACTTCTTCAAGGTTCAAGCAAGAATATTTTATCAAATCTTGATCCTTTTTCAACCATTTTTGGTTACATAACATGATCATGATCATGATCTGTTCTTTCTTTTTGCAGGGTCCCAACTACTTTGAGATCGATTTAGACGTTCATCGTTTCAGCTACATCTCTCGGAAAGGACTTGAAGCATTCAGAGACCGACTGAAAAACGGAATTCTTGATCTCGGTTTGACCATTCAGGTAATTCAAACTTTGTCTAGGATCCATCATTGTTCTTTGGATGTAAACAGGAATTCTTGAAAATATTAAATTATAATATTTTTTTTTCAAAGAAAGTTTCTTACACGTTTGGGATATGGAAACAGGCACAAAAACCAGAAGAACTGCCGGAGCAAGTCTTATGTTGCCTGAGGCTGAGCAAGATCGACTTCGTTGACCATGGTCAAATCCCAACACTGTTAACCCCGGACAACGACGGAGAAGTTCTCATGTAAGCTACCATGTAATCTCAACCGTTGGATGGAAAAAAATCGACAAAGATCAAAACCCCATGATGATAAAATTATAAATCCCAGATTAATGAATAAATAAAAGAAAGAAAAGTTAGCCTGGCCTCATTTGTTGTTCATCAACTGCCTTAAATTCTCCAGCTATTGGTAATAATGTGTTGCATCGTAAATTTTCGTATGAATGGTAAAGTAGCAGAACAATTGAATCAGGAAATAATGTAACACAATGGCGTTTAACGAATGAGGAATAAGTTAGATATTAAATTATAAAATTATCGTTCACATTTTCGAAAACGTCAAAAAATTAGTATTTATTGGTTTGGTATAATTTGGAAGGGTTAAAATTAAAAATACACTTGATATGTTATTAGGATTACACTTCCCTGAAACCCCCCTAAACGATATTGTGATTCAAACGACCCTTATGACTCAATCGACGTTTCCGATCCAATGAGTCTTTTAAGTCGAAAAGGTTCATAAGTCTCAAACGGTCCTTGTGATTCAAGTAATCCTTTCAACTCAAGCGATCTTTGCAATCCATTGAGTCTCTTGAGTCAAAAAGGGTAATAAATCTCAAGCGACTCTTGAGACTCACGCGATCCTTGCAACCCTTGAGTTGGAGAGATGCAATCCAATGAGTCTCTTGAGTTGGAGAGAGTCTTAAGTCTCAAGAGACTCACTGAAACTCTTGACCCGTACGACTTTTGACCCTTTCGACTCAACTTTGAATTCGCTTCTCGCTCGAAATCGTATCTCGCTCTTAGCTCAATGCTTCTTGCTCTCAACTTCGAAATCGTCTCTCGTTTCTTGTTCTCAACTTTAAAATAGGTTTTGTTTGGAAAAAATGTCAAACCGTGTATATTTTCATATATAAAAAATAAAGGCACATTTATCTTTTCTGTTTTTTTTTTCTTTAAATTTTCGGAGGTATACGTGAAGTAAGGAAGACCTAAAGTACCTTGATATTTAGCCATTTGGAAGAGTGATCATATTTGGAGAAAATCAAATTCAGATTTTTATGCATATGAATTCATATATATGTGTTGCATCAATTAACTACCAAGATATTGTGTTAAATATTTTATCTCATTCTCTAAGATATTTTAAAAAAAGAATATGCATATTTTGTGAATTGGTATCACCCCTTCTCCCCCTAACTGATATATATATATATATATAATATATATATATATTTATATTGTATGTTCACCTTGTAAATAAACTCATTAATTTTTTTTTCTATGTGATTTCGTTAAAATATTGACAAACTGATAATGATTAAAGACATGACGAGTAACAAGCATTCTGTTGGAAATTTCATTGCGAACAAAGTGGTAGTCGACCTTATTATATTTCATTCGCTTATGGAAAACTGGATTCGTAACACTACTAGAAAAACCAGATTCTGGATAAGTAATTTTTGGACCGATTAAAGACGAATTAGGGACTAAATTTAATATTTTCCAATGAGTCGTTTGTAAGAGTCTTAAATTCTGAAAGATTTCCGATGAGTTGAAAGAAGTCCACAATTTTCAAGAAATTTCCAAACTAATGTCCTGATGTTAAAAAATTTTGGACGAGCGTTATGATCGTACATAATGTTCGGACGGATAGACATTCCCATTTGGAAATTTACGGACAAACCTGTGGTTTGACTAGAAATTCTGGAATGAACCAACGTCAGTCCGCAATCTCATACGGGTCACAGCATCGTTCTATATCCGTCTAGGAATTTTCGGACGGTATCGATCATCCTGAAATTTCGTTTGGAAATTACAATTTTCTTGTAGTGATAACGATGTTCGATAATGATGAGAGAAATGACAAGTGATAAGCATTCCAGTGGAAATCTCATTGCAAACAAAGTGATAGTCGATCTTATTGTGTTTTGATCGTTCATAAAAAATCAGATTTGTAGTGATGGGATTGTGAGATTGTGAGACATACATACTATCAAGAAATGACTTCAACTATTTGATTTTATGGATGATCATTGCCATTGTACGATATTTAATTTCAGTGGATTATCTATCCAATATTCTTTTTGTTTTCCACGAAATAGACGAACCATGAAGAGTAAAAAATCAACCGATGACTGAATAATGAGGGCGAGGATAACACGCTCAATCTGAATTGAATTTATAGAAAAAAGTAAATTATGTTGGATGAGAATTCGATATGTTAATCAATTCGAATAATCTAGACAAAATTCAGTGTAAATAATGTGGAAAGATTATTTTTTGCGGAGTTTATAGGCTAAAGTAACATATAGCTAAATTTCAGCGAAAAGTTTTCGTGTCCTAAAGCAACAAATAAACAACTAAAAAATATATGCTAGTAATCAAGGAACCACAAGAAACAAAGAAAAGTCTAGTGAAAAATCTATATATTCGTTGTTATATGATAATTGGTAAGCAAAATGAGAAAAAAGATTTATATATTGAAAGGTCAGAGAAAAAGAAATTTCGTATGTTTTGTCATATAGATAGATATACTTTGATTAATTTAAAATCTTGTACAAGTTTATGATCAATATTGAGATAATAAAATATTAATAATATATTTGTGAAAGATTGATTAAATAGGGTTCATGAATATATTATTAGATGAATAAATTTATGATGTTTCTTTTAATATGATTGATAATGATGAGATTATGACACTGGGTTAAACTAATTGATTTTATGGATTTGGTGACCAAATCAATACCAATTCATAGAACCACTATTGAGATCAAAACAATAAAAGGTCTAGTAAATAAACATTTTTCTTACCTTTTTTTTTGTTTGAAGTTAATTCGTATTAGGTGTGTCCCAAAATGGGAAAAGAGTCATATACATAATCAAGCCATCAGCACGTACGGGATAACACACAGGTCACCCATACCGTTCCGTAGCATAATGGACCGGGAATACAGACACACAAAAACCATGTTGCAGCTATAAGAGCAGGGCACATGATACCCCGAGCCTCATTAAAACCTCAATGTCGGAAAACCCCGTGGGAAAAACCAGACCTTGAGGGAAAAAGAGTACCCCTGAAACATATGACCATACAAACACCAACCAAAAGAGAACAACATACATACGCGAAACAATAACCATAACAAAACAAAAATACGTCTTAACGGCCTATTGGCGAATCTGCAGTGTGTCTAGGGATACCGCGGGGTACCTGTCCCGAAGGATAAGCAAGACGTGGTCCACAATCGATCTGGTTACAGCCTCCGGTGGGACCCGATTGTTGTCAAAGATGTACGCGTTTCTGGCAGTCCAGATATGATAAACCGATGTTGCGAGTGAATGGACGCGGGCCTTCGATAGAACATCCTCTCGTCTAGCATGCCCCCGTAGCCAGATGAGTGCAGCCTGAAGTGTCGATGTGGAGCGTGGTATTTGGAGACGATCACACACCGGGTTCCATATTGATGCGGTGTAATCGCACGTGAAGAAAATATGGTCGTGCGTCTCTACTTGCCGGTTGCAAAACCTGCAATTGGGATCTGTCTGTAAGAAATGGAGTCGATCGAGAGTGGGCAGCTTACCTTTAGTCGCCAACCACAGGATGAAGGAGTGTTTCGGCGTGCTATGTGCAGGCCACACAACCTTCGACCAGCTGACCACCTCCCTCCTAGGCCGGATGGCTTCATAAGCCTTGGAGACCTTAAATCTTCCCGCGACGCACCACTCCGCCATTGTGTCCTCGATGCTTGTCCCTTGTCCCTCAATATTGCTGATTGTGTCTCTCGCTTGTATGATCGCCTTGATGAGGAGAGAATCCCGCCTATGGACCGTCCACTCCAGCGGCCCTATATGAGTCAAGTAGCGACGGTTTACCCATCTCACCCATAAGCTATCCCGTTGCGCCACAATGTGCCACAAGTTCTTCAGCATGAAGCACGTTCCATGCACACCAAAATCCAAAAGGCCTATGCCCCCTTCCCTCCTCGGGACACACAATTCCGTCCACCTCACTCTTGGATGCCTCCACAAGAAACCTCGGCAGATCGAAATCAGTCCATGAAGGACACTCTTGGGCATGGGCACCATGGATAGCCAAAAACCCGCACTACCCTGGAGCACCGACCCGATGAGTTCCCTTCTCCCCGCGAATGAGATAGTCTTCTTGGCCCAACCAGTGAGGTAGGCGCCGATCTTGTCAAGGAGGGGCTGGAAATGGATTCGTTTAAGGCCAGACGGGCCAATTGGAATCCCCAGGTACCGAAACGGGAAAACTCCCTCCTTAAACCCCGAAAAGGGGTGCGCAATGTTGATGAAAGGAGAAAATGTCCCTGTAGGTCTCTTTCTTGACCAGCCATGAGAATATCTCCATGCACATCACAAAGAGAAGGGGCGAGAGTGGATCCCCTTGTCTGAGTCCTCGTTTGCCAGGGAAAAACCCGTGTAGAGTCTTGTTGATTTTGACTGAGTAGGTGGCCGATGAAATGCACTCCATGACCTTGTCCACAAACAAGGTTGGAGTTCCCAGATGCACGAGCGCAAATCTCACAAACTCCCAGGATACAGTGTCGTAAGCCTTGGCCAGGTCCACATTGAGAAAGCACCGCTTAGTGTCCCGCTTAACCTCATATCTCCGGAGTAGTTCCTACACCAGAAAAACGTTATCCGCAAGGAGCCGGCCCTCCACAAAGGCGCTTTGGGCCGGGTCTATCAGAGGACCAAGACATCTCGCTAGGCGCGATGTCATGATCTTGGTGATAATCTTGTAAATAACATTACAGCAAGATATAGGGCGGTAGTGCTTAACTCTGGATGGGCGTCGGTTTTGGGGATGATGGCAATGACCGTGTGGTTGAGTTGCCTCAGGAGTTTCTCGTTGATGAAGAACTCATTTACAGCCGCACACACCTCCGCTCCCGTCGTCTCCCATGTTTTCTTGAAGAACTTTGCAGAAAAGCCGTCCGGGCCAGGGGATTTGTCCTCTCCCATTAACCAAAGAGTGTCTTTGATCTCATTAACCGAGACCGGGGACACTAGAAGATGCTGATCGGCCTCCGAGAAACGACCTCCACCCGCGAGCTCGTCCATGTCTAGGAGTGCAACATTGACCGTGGATCCGAATAGTCCTCTGTAGAAGCCTACGAACTCATCAACCACCTCTTCTATGGAGTGCGTCCGCGTGCCGTCCCGTTTGGTAATGGCCGCAATGTTTACGTCTCTCTCGTGTACCTTCATCAAAGCATGAAAATATTTAGTGCATTTGTCACTCTTGATAAGGTGGTTGGACTTAGCTAATTGGCTCAGAAAACTCCCTTCTGCTTCGTTCAGTCGTTGTGCCGTTGTTTTAGCTTCCTCCATAATGTTTCTCGCCTCCCTGGAATCCGGGTTTAGTCGACATTCCTCAAGAGCTCGAGTCAAATTTCCGTTTGCCTCCTTAGCCCTAGCGGAGATGTGGCTGAATTCTTGCTGGTTGAGTGCCTTGAGGGGCATCTTGAGTCCATGGAGTAGCTTTGATAGTCTGAACTGATAAGTCCCCCTAACGTTAGCTTTCCATCCCTCTTTAACGATCTCCTCAAACCTTGGGTGGGCCGTCCACATATTAAAGAATTTGAAATATTTCCTCCCTGATTCCTGTATCCTGCACAAAGACACAAGTCCCGGCTTGTGGTCCGAAAGGTGCCACTCGTCGAGGAAATTAGTATCACAAGCAAAGGCAGAGCTCGACCATGCCGGGGTAACCAGCACACGGTCGAGTCTGCTCCAAACGGTGCCATTGGTCCAGGTTAACGGGTTCGAGTCCGAGCACGGTGCGTCCACAAGACCATGGCGCTGACACGCATCCACCATGTCCTTACACTCGTACATCGAAACCGGTGCACCATTAACCCTTTCCTCGGCACTCATAACCGAATTGAAATCTCCTAAAACAATCCAAGGCATGAAATGCGAATGCAATAGCTCATCTACATGATCCCAGATTGACCGTCTATCGACTACGTTGTGTAAACCATATATGAAACATGCTCCAAAATGCACACCGGTAGTCCTACAAGAAGCTCGAAAACCGATGTGCTGTATGGAGGAATTAATGACTTATAAGTCCACAAAATCGCTATCCCAAGTGACTGGAATGTGACCGCGTGAGTCCAGTTCGAAGTTTGAGATAAACTCCCAACTCGGTGCCACACGCCGCATCACGTTAGTCACATTAAGGCTAGCACACTTTGTTTCATAGATCCCTCTTCTGACCCCTCGGAGCTATCCACATCCTCCGAGCTGTCAGTGACAGCCACGTCGTCTACTGTGGTAGCAAGGAGCCTGCTACTCTCACCACATTCCTCCTTCTTATCCACTTTGGCCATAGTCGCGCCATTCTTCCCAGGATCGTTGGCGGTGGTCTTTGGACCTGTTGATGGAACCAGGTTTGTAGGTTGCGTCCTCAATTGCCGTGACTTAGACAGGCCCGCGACGCTTTGTTGGACTACTTCCTTCGATTCCTTCGGTTTCTCCGTAGGGTCCGAAGAATTACTACCAGGCGCCTGACCAGACACGTCCGTTGTTCCTTCCTTGGTCCCCGTCCTATCCGCCCTTGCTCGTTTGCCTTTCATCTCTTTCTTTTCCTTGAAAGGGCATAGCTCGGTCTCATGTCCAAAGGAGCAACAATTGGTGCAATATTTCGGCTCATTCTCAATCAGAATGGAACATAACAGTTCCTCTCCATCATCAAACTCCACGGGGATCTCACGGGTTATTGGCGCCGCAAAATTAACCTCTACTAAGCATCGGGCATATGATCCCCTTTGCCGTCCTTCAGTGATCGGATCCGTGAATAGTGGGGTGCCTACATGCGAGGCAAGTCTGCCCAAAATGTCTTGCGTCCAAAAGTTCCGAGGGAGACCGAAGAATCGGATCCAAAGGGGGATAGTGGCAATGTCCCGACGGTTGAACGCAAATTTATCCGGAATGTTCTTTAATATCAAGGGCTTGCCGTAGATGAAGTAGAGACCCCCTTTAAGCACCTTATCCTTTGCTTCTTCCGTTTCAAATTGGAAAAAGAACCATCCTTCCTCAACACGATATTTACACCGTACTCCCCATCCCTTCATCACAGCATTGATGAGGAAGTGTCCCGGTGGGTAACCAACGTATTGTCCTAGCAACGCCCATCCCCAAACCGTTTGTTTGGGTAATCCTTCACTCGCCCTTATGGTTGCTCGGCTAGAGGTCGGTTTTGTGTATGCAAGTTTGCCCCCTACCCCAGCGTTCATGAAGATTTTCTTTGTGCCCGCAGCCCATGCGTTTGTTCAGGGGGTAGCCGTGGTAGGCTTGTTACCTTGGGCATTCTTTGCCTCATGTGGTACATTTGGTCGGTTGAGTTCATTATTGGCTGTCATTAACACGGTTCTTCCGCTCTCTTCATCATTACCAGTCGTGGTTCCCACTCCTTTCGTTGCTTCCATTTTCCCGGCGATGCTTGGCAGTAAAGGCGGAAATTCCGCCTGATAGTCCATCGCTCCCTCCGATAGGACGTCGCCATCTATTACTGTCATTTCCTCATTTACGATTTCCAGATCAACAGCGGGAGAGTTGACAGCTACTTCCCCGTCCTCCGTGGGGGTTACCTCATTAGCTAGTCTCATCAGGTTCGTTCTAGATGTTGTTGGTTTCAGCTCTTCCTCGGGTGAGACTTTCTTCGACTCCTTCTTATTTCCTTTGGCCTTACGTTTGACATCACCGGCAATACTTGGACCTTCCTTGGTCGTAGATTTACTTGCCGTCTCGTCTTTAACATATTGGCCATTAGGACCGCGATGTGCTCCTGAGTTACTTTTCCTTGCCATATATCTGCCAGCAGTTACGTCCAACTGTGTTCAGCGCCTCCAGCAGCGTAGTTGCAATTCAGAATTAGTATCCAGCTGCCCTAGATCTTGCTGACCGTATCACACTGTCCGAAAACAGAATGCGTCCAGCTCACAGGTGCAAGAGCCGAGAAGCAGACTGCAGTCGTCCAAAGCACCTTGTATCCAGAATCCGTCAAGCCGAGAAAACAGACAATCCGACAATTCAGGAATAGGTAATCCAGGACCAGAGCCAGAACCAAGTATCCGCAATCAAATAGACCAGAACAGCACTAAGAAACCAATAGCCACAGCCAGATAACCCAGAAATCGGTGGAGTATACCCAGGAACCGTCGAGAAGTGCCAGCTTACCAGAAACTGAAAACCAGAACCGCTGAAGAGAACCAGGACCGAAACCAGAAACTGAGGCCACTTAGATTTAACACCGAGCAGAAACAAAACCAGCGACCAGGACCAGAACCAAGCAGAACCCAAAACCGGTGCCCAGATGACCAGAACCCAGCGAACAGACCGGAACACCAACCCTTGTCTCCAGCCTACAGTACCCCAAGCAAAGCAAGTCGTGGTGGAAGTCTGGAACAGACCAGCCGAGCGCCGTAGTGGAAACCCAGTGCCGTAATGAGTTCTAGGGTTCCATTTCAGAAATCCTAGATCCACAAGAAAACAAGCTGGAGTTCGCCGACAGGTAATTTTGAGCTCCAAAGCACAGCTGTCGCCACCAGAGATAGCACCGCCGAGCCAGACCAGTCGCAGGTACTAGTTCCCGACGTTAGTGCAGCAGCAACCCTTCCAACTCGAGCGCCACCTCAAGAAGGAGAGATAGACCGCCGACGGAGCGGTAGCCGACCCCGCCGAGCACGTCGCCGCACCAAGAACTGTCGCCGGAGCAGGAGCCGCCGCCTTCAGAACAAACCAGTCACATACGCAAGTCCCTACGCTCGTGCAGTAGCAAACCTTTCCACTTGAGCGCCACCTCAAGGAAGGAGGGAGAACCGCCGCCGGAAGAGTCGTCGTCCCCGCCGAGCCCGCCGCCGCCGGAACAGTAGCCGCCGCCTCCATATAAACTCTAGAGAGAAAAAACCCTAAAACCCTAGAGAGAGAATCTAGAGAGAGAAAATTTGACTAGATGTTTGGACGGACAGAAATAAAAAAACTTCTTGGAATTTTCAGTTTTCAATTGGGATTTTATTCCAAATCATGTCAAACTTAATAAAATTGGATTAAATATCGAACATTAAATGGAAATTTTAACATGGATTTAACGAAGAGAATAATAGTATGAAATTAAAATATTCACGAAAAAAATTTCCAATGAAATACAATTAATTGGATTTGGATCAATCCAATAAATTTTTATCCCATTAACCATCCCTTTACTAACGCTAATTAAGAAAATAATAAATATAGGTCTTGTTCTTCTTCGGTCAAAAGGAACTCTACTTAAATACACTTTCAACGCAATCAAGAGATTCACATCAATAAGAAAATATAAAGCATACAGAGATCTGAGACAATGCAAAGGCTAGATGAAGAAGAAGCTTACACTTTGATCTCAGAAAAATAAGTGGAAGAGACAGCTAAGCCTTCCATGTCATACGTTCGGACAAGTCTCTGTCTTGAACTAGGTGATTCAAGCCACCCAAATTCCAAGTGAAATGACTTGGCTTCTGCTACGCTCTTCGCGATGTCACGAGGGCAACCCATGTACATTCCCCCCGGTAACAGCGTGATCTGGTATCCTTCCTCGAACGTAATCAAGTTGTTCGATCTTGTACCCCTCCAATGCACATTGGTTGTGACATCTCTCACGCCGGATGTTGAAGAAATATCCTTTTTCACATTGAAGTTTGTAAGATCATCCGATAACAAAAGGGCGATGTGAAAATGTGCGGTTTGATGTGGAAGTATTAGGTTATTGTATACCTGAAATAGCTGACCCTTGTCATCCATTTCGAGTACAGAAATGGTATCTGCTTCAGTGATTGTTGCCCCATAGACACCGCTGCGTTTTGTCACCGAATGACCTTTCCACTTGCCAAGAAATGGAATAATCCTTTCTGCATCACCCTGTAATACAATAATGCATTTATACGAGGAAGGTATTCAATTGCTCTTGTTTCTTATTTATACGAGGAAGGCATTCGATTGCTCTTGTTTCTTATTTATACGAGGAAGGCATTCGATTGCTCTTGTTTCTTATTTTAAACTGTACAAGGATATTGTCAAGGACATCAGATTACCTTAAAATTGTCAAGGACTGGATGAATGAGAACCTGATCTCCTCTGTCCTCAAGGAAAACAAGAAGCATTTCTAGAACACCTTTGGGATCCATGATGTGAAAGGCTCTTGCCCTTCTCTCCATCTTCTGCGAATACAAGCAGTTTTCACATACTACAGAAGGCCGCCGAGATGGAAGCTTTAGAAATCTGAAAATGATATGAGTTTCTACTCATTAGCATATCGACTTCATAAGCTTGTGATGATCAAATGGGTTTGGGACTGAGTCAATCCAAAAGTTAACTCGAGAGATTGTTCAATTCATATATAGGCATAGGCGACGTGGAACAACAAAACATAACACTTTTGCCTTATGCCCAGGTTCAGTCTTGTAACATACGCATCACAATCGGGTGCCCAATATCAGAATATTCAAATCAGGATGAACTAAACTCTCTGATACCATATTAAATACGGTTTAGATCTAACTCAACCTAAAAATTAGTTTAGGAGTTAATATATACAGAATGGCGGCCAATGTGGAACAACACAACATAACACATCATTCACTAATTCTAAAATGAAATCAACTAAAAGATTTGACGAGACATGGGAGACTAACCTCGGTGATTCTTCTCCAGTATCGTCTTCCCCAAGCACTCCCTGCCTCAGAACTGTCTCCAACATTCCAGCAGTTTGATACCTCAGCGAAAACGCCCTCTCGTTTGGGAAAAATCCAATCTGCAGACTAAATCATGATGGATATCACTAGAAAAATAAATGACATGATAAATAAACCGAATATACAAGCAAGAAAACCCTAACCAGACAACAAGAGGCTCAAACATGAAATCTTGAAGATGTAAAATAACTCTCACCTGCTGATATTTGTCCACTGTGAACATATTGGTTTCTTTTATTTTGTACTCTACCCATTCAGCTTCCTCCTCTTCTTCAGCGATCGAAGTGGTGGATGGTGCTTGCTTTATATATAAGCTAAAGAACACAACGGGATTTAGCAAAGTATACAAATCGAATACGCAGACCTGAAACATTGCCCCACTAATCCTATCTCAATCACTTTAAGTGACCCGAAATTCATTCACACGAAACAAATCAGATTTGCTTTAATATGGTTTTGGATCTAACTGAATCTAAAAGTTAGCTCTTAAGTTCATTATTATCTAATCCATAATTATCAATTCATGATTTATATGTTAACCGATATGAAACAACACACAACATGATGCTTTATCTTACGTACATATCACGATTGGGTTCCCAAACATAAAAATATTCAAATTGAAATAAATCAAATTATCATAGCTTGTCAAATATGGATTTAGATACACTTAAACAATATTTTTAAACATAATTTTGACATCATCACCATGGAACCAATGCTAATTGAACTCACAATCACGCTTGTGTTAGTTTAATCATACGACCTCCCAATTTCTTTCATTTTATTTCCAAAAAACAATGGAAATCATGAGAGAAGCAAAAACAATATCATACGATTGCATGAGGCTGATGAGCTCTTCTTCTCCATATGAACTAACCGAAAGCCGTGTGTCCACTTTATGCAACAAATTCCCATCTCCATCAAATTGCTGCAACCCAAAAGCAAAAAAGAAAACAAAAGGTAACGCAAAATGGAACTCGAACTGACAAATCATCAAACAAACTAAAACCCAGATTCAAGATTAGGGTTTCTCGTACATGAAAGGAACCAGTCCATCTTCCAATATTAAGATCGATGAACCGATGCAAATTTTCGATGCTCATCGCTTCATCAGCCGTCTTCTGGTCGTCTTCTCGGACCGCCGTCGGTCTAATTACGGTGCTCCGACATCCATGGACGGTGCTCTGAAGTGGGCTCAGGTCAAGGAACCTGAATCGAGTGGGTAGTCGGGTCAAGTTCGAACTTTTGGTTAGTGGAAGGTGAGGAAGTGAGCAAGTGACAGAAGCAGCAGCCATGGAGGGAAAAATTTGACGATTGGATCCTATGAGGTGTATCTTATCGTGAAACGATATTTGTTTCTAGAGTCGCACTGTGTGTCGTTTTTGTTTTGGATTCTTTGCCGTACCGTACCGTACGTATTATCATCCAGAAAGACGGCATAAAGTTCTCATACGTTGAGCGGAGACAGCATGAATTTGTATTTTTTCCTCTTTTCTTTTTTTTTATAAGAAAAACTTTATATATCTTAAATAGTTTAACGTTATAAGTTATAACTTAAAAAATTATGCATATAAAATTATTTAAAATCCTGAAGACAATCCGTGTTTTCTTGTTTCTTTTAATTTCTTAAAATACAAAAAATTTTAATTCTAGATTAAAAATGTAGATTTTAAAATAGGAAAAAGAAAAAGAAAAACCTTTAATTCTATCACTACCACATAAAAAAATACATTTAATATTATTCATTTTAAAAAAAATTAAATTATATAATTTTAGTCATGTACATTGATAGATACTCTTATAGTTATTATGGCGAAAAGATAAAAGTTTGGAAATAAATATTAGATCATTCGAGATAAGTTTTATTTTATTATTATTTCAATGATTATTTGGTTTTTATTCGAAACACGATATAACGAAATTTAAGAAGATATGAATTTTATTAAAGATACAATTTATTGGAATCATCTAACATTACATATTATATGTTCCATGTGTTCCACCATTGAAATGGGAATGAACTAAAACGAGTAGGAATGAAGGAAAGGGAACTAGTATAAGAACATGACTAGAATGCCCACCACGAAGCAACCAAAACGCAAAAGGAAAGAGCCTTCGCTAGAAGTAGAGTCGTTTTTCTTGGACGTAGAAGGAGCGATGGAACTCGGATGCTCGTTGACAAGTACAGAGAGTTTCATACCGCGCTCACATCCTGGACCGCTGGTGACGAAGTAATAACGTTTTGCTGCTTTTAATTGGATCTCGTCTCGACCAGAACTTGTAAAGTTGTGTAGTACCCCATGCTCATCACGTCCACATTTGTCGTAAGAAGCCTCGGTCACCTCTAGAACGTTGGCGTACTTCGCATCATATACAAATACTATAAGCAACAACATGAAAATGAATATGTTAATGATATAACAACAAAATTGTTGTAGTCATATGAAATTATATATAATCCAAATAATGATAAGGGTTACCCAATATATATATATATATACATATAGAATCCAAAAGCTTTAAGCAACTTCGTATAAAAGAAAATGTTAATGATAGAATCCAAATAATAATTATAGTTTATATGATATATAGAATTGTATAATCTAAATAATAATAAGGTTATTCAATATTATATATAATTATAACATAATATAAGACATGTTAAAGTTAAAATTCAATTTTAGAATAGTCCAAAACTATATATGTATATATTAATCAATAAAACAACACCATAAAATATAACACCACATTCAAATATTATCATCGAATGTGTACATCACAACAATCTTCCATCTTTGAAATATTAAAATATTACACTAATGAATTTTAACCCTAAGACATATTAACCGGTTAAATTAAATGAGTAATCGTCGGTCAAAATTATAGAATATGAAACCCTAATGATAAATGAGCGTATTCAATAAAGTGACAAAAATAAAGAAATACTTTTTTCATCGAAAGAAAAATATATAAAAAATGACAAAATAAAGAGAGGGAAATGGTAAATTACAGAGCCAATCGTTGACGTAGAAATGCTTATCATTGGCCCATTCTGTCATGTTAGTAGTTGGGATCCAACCATTCTTGCCTCCGACACGGTAGGTCTCGCCGGAAACCTCCGTCATCATCCCCGCAACCGTCAGAGCTAACATAACTGCCGCTGCCGTGAACGTCGCCTTCGCCGCCATCGTTTCCTCTTTTTTACCGTCAAATCTCAGCCGTTAAAACTGTAACACATACAATATGAGATGTCCAATGTTGTCGGTCCTACTCCGTAGCGCTCTCATATAGGAGACTCTTCAGATAGAATGGTGACTCTTTTGCTAGAGTTACGGTAAATGAATTAGAACCATCGAATCGTATCCATCCACGTGTCAACATAGAACACGTGGATGTAGAAGATTGTTCGTTATTTTCCTGAGCGTGACGGTTGGATTATGTTTAGCAACCAATACACTTGGAAGTATATTATAAAAGACCAATATTATCTCAACGCGTGGCATAGTGATACATTTTTTCCAAATTCAACCATTAGTATCTAATCAAAATTTTAGTACCTATTTTGTATATTATATGTTATAATAGGTAAATTTTGTAAGATTAGCAAACCGCACCATTTTGCTCATCAAAATTATCAGAAGATAAGACAAAAAAAGTGGGTGATTTTGACAATTTCTTAATATGTACATTTTGGAATATCAGATATTAAAAATTTAGATATTAAAAATAGGAATACCTTGAAAAAAAACTTTTAATACTATAATAATACAAAAAAACTTACATTTAAAAATATCCATTAAAACTTTGAAATATGGAAACTAAGCAAAAATATATTCTCAACTTTATATCACCTATCCCAAAAAAAGAAAAAACATTGCATTTAAAAACTCTCCATTTAAAAACCTTATATAATTAAAATTACAAAAGAATCTACAAGCTAAATATGTCAAAATTACATATCAATGTTAAAACAATGTCAGACTAATGATTGTTTGTAAAAGGAAAATCTCATAAAATTATCAATTTATTTTAAAATATAAAAATAGATACATTACAAAAAAATTAGAGTTTTCAAATGAAATTTTTGAACCGGTAAACATATTTGATTATTTTTTATTTATATATAATTTAATTATCACAATAATACATAAATTTAAAATGTATTTCTAAACAGTACTCCTAATGGTAACCATGTTGAATTTAATTACATGTATTTTAAAATTCAATTGTGTATTCTACAGGTTGATATCACCATATATATATATGTATATAATATACCCCTACACATCTGTACAATCTTATATACATACATACAAAAAATCAAATGTATGTGCACATATGTATACAAATATATTTCATCATATATATTCATGTTATATAGATATATGTGCATATGTAAATGTATATTTGTATCGTTATCCCGAAGCCTTCCATCGAATTTGAGAAAATCGATCATCACCTTTCTCATTATAAAAATGTGTATAGATGATGATGATAATGATGATGATAATGATGATAATAATAATTAAATTAAAATACATAATAAAATAAAATATAAACAAAATTAGGAAGAATCTATCAAAATCTTAGGCATTTACTTTCTAGTTGTTGTCATATGTGTCCTCGTTTTCTATTTATGCACAGACAACCTACAAATAAGAAGTATGATTAATTGCATCTAGTGATATCGACGACGATGTATTTTCGGACATGCAACCGTCCATTCCATATACATTGTAGTACGTATACATAAATATAAACATATTTACATCCAACACTCCCCAAATGAATATCCACAGTCAAATGTTGATACCCCACAATAATCATAACTCGTAAGGGCCCTAACTGTGATAGCACTCGCATGGTCCACATGAACCCCAGCCTCTTGACACAACGCTGGAAAATCTCATTAGATTATAGTTGACATAACAGGTGCTCGCATAATCCTATCACACTCCAACATAATCGTAGCGTAAGGTCTATTGACCCCAGTCGCTCGGTTCACAAGATTCCACTACATTACAAAAAATAGACGTTTTTCAACAGATAAATCCGTTGGAAAATGCCTTAAATCCGTTGGAAAAAGCGTTTCCTAACGGACGGCAACGGATCCGTGACCATTGGGAATCGCTCGTTGCAAATCGGGATCCGTTACAAAATTGTAACGGGACGGCCAACGGATGACGCTGTTGAAATTTTGTAACGGACGCCCGTTGAAATAGTTTGTAATGGATGCCCGTTACAATTTTGCAACGGACGACCGTTACCATTTGGTAGGAAAATAGCGTCCAACGGATGCCCGTTAGAAATTGTAACGGGCATCCGTTAGAAATTGTAACGGGCATCCGTTAGAAATTTGGTAAAAAAGATTAAAAATAAAAAAAAATAATAATAATTTATAAAAATAAAAAGTTTTTAATTAAAATAATAAAATTGTTTACCAAAAACATTAAAACTAAAACTAATTCTATTACATTTCATTTAAATCGGCTGGACCGATATCATCTCCTCGATCACCAACACCTCTAGATGGCATTGCATTCGCATCGAGACCCGCTTCTTGCCGCGGCGTTGATCCCCTCACCTGGTTGGGTAACAACTCTAAGACGCTCTCCAACTGCTATATTTAGGAGTTTTGTTACACTACTTGGGCTCAAATTTCTCGAAGTTGTGCTTTGAGATCCTCGATACGTCGTTGTTGCGTGTAGCTCTCTTGAACTGCGGGTACCATCGTGGCGTCCTCGACGATATCTTTTTGAAGTGCCCCGAGACCGTCTATCGCCCCTTATACGGTCTCACCGACTACAAGACAAACAAAATTAGAGTTATATTTTTACAAATTATTTTATTAATAATCGAAAGATAAAAGAATAAGTTTTTACCTCTAAATAAATTTTATCCTTTTGTAAAGGACTAAGCTCGTCGGGACTTGAACCGCAAGCTTGTGATTGCTGTGTGATCTTCTCCATCACAGCTTCAATGGTTCTCTCTACTCGAGGATCGACGAGTTCGGGTTCGTCGATCTCTTCCCCGACTACCGGCTTCTTCTTGGCGTGGGTTTTCAATACCAGCTCAAGAAGAGTCGGTTCTCTTTCTATTCATTGCATCTGTAATATAAAATAAACTTAATTAGATTAATATTATAAAAAAACCAAAAATTTAAATAATAATAAATTTTACCAATTCTTGTTTTCTCTTTGGGAATGATTTTGATCCCGAAGTATGGCGATGCAGACCATCTCCGGGAACCTTTTCACTGTACCGAAATTTTTTGGCCTTCTCGCTCTTGGCCTTGAAGTCTTCCGACTCTCAATGCTGAATCAATTGATTGAAGACCTCGTCCGTTGCCCATTTCGGTTTGTGATTTTTCGTGTAATAGTTGCGCTTGGCGTTGTTCATCATTAAGTGCATCCGAGCGTGCATGTCACGCACCCATGCTGTGTAGATGCGCAATGTATCCTTTCTCTGCCATCTGTATGCGCGCTGCAAAATAATTTATAATGTGTTAGTTTTATAACATATATATCTAATCATTTTAAATGAAATGTAATTTGAAAACTTACGATAAAAGTGCACCACCATCGGTGGCGTACGACTTCTGGCGTAACTTGCCAGGAATAATATAGTTGGTCCTGTAAGGACCCTTGGATGATGTCGTTGTTCGTATATTTTAGCACATCATCCACATCAAATCTACAAATTAAAATTAAAAAGTTCGATAATATTTATAAATTACAATAATATAAATGCAAATAATAATTTTTTTTAACCATAACGTCCCAGCATGACGTTCAGGATCGATAATTTGAAGGGTGGAACGTCCATCAAAATTATCGATTAAGGAATCAATATCCACCATATCTGCCTCTTCATCAAATATCGATGGTGCCGATATTCGTGAAGGAGGGCGATATGGTGGTGGTGGAGGCCTCTAGCCCTCATTTTCGCGTTTAGTGTTTGTAAATGTGTTTGTGTGTGAAATGGAGTGTTTGAGAGTATTTTGAGGTTTTGATTTGTGTTGAAAATGAAACTGTTCAACGGTTTATATACAGAAATTTCCAACGGTCCGTTGGAAATTACGTCATCTCAACGGACGCAGTTAATTGACACGACGTTCTTTTTTTCCAACGGGCATCCGTTGGAAATGCGTGTTCCCGAGGTAATAGACGGCGAAATGGCGGCTCATCTCCCTTTGCAACGGACATCCGTTACAATTTCCAACGGATGCCCGTTGGAAATGTCTGCAGACTAGGGTAGACATCATTACACTTTGCAACGGGCATCCGTTGTAAATTGTAACGTACACCCGTTACAAAAATTCTAACGGGCATCCGTTGAAAATATTAATGGATGCATGTTAGAATTTTTTCGTCCGTTACACTTTCCAACAGATGCCCGTTGGTTTGTTTGTAACAGGACAATTTTCTATCGGATGCCGTTAGAATTATGGATAACCTAGAAATTTTTTCCAAGTGTCCGAGGCGATTTCGTGTTCTAACGGGTATCCGTTAATATTTCCAACGGATGCCCGTTGGTATTAGATCATATGAAGTTCTAAAACATTAAACATCGTTTATATATTCTTCGATTGTGTTAACATTTGGATTGTTTGATTACACATCATCTACATTATTACACATCATGTACATTACACATCATACACATCATTGTATTTACATTTCTTCTTCAGTAGATTCATCGATTGATGAGTCTTCCTTCGATTGGTCATTGAATTCATCGTCGTTTTCATCTTCAGCATCTTCCGGTTCAACGTCTTCATAATTGCGTATGAATTCTCCGTCTATGTCAGTTCTTGCGATCTGTATCAATTAAATGAATCAGCTGCGGATGATCGAGTTGCAACGGATCTTCTTTATCATCTGAGCTTATGATCCCTTGTGGCTTGATCTTTACTACGACCCACCACTTCTCTCTTCAACGTTTCAATGTTGTTGGATATTGCACGTAACATACTTGATCTGCTTGATCTATTGTGATGAATGGATCATACTTACCACATTATTTGTTTCGTAGTATGTCTTGGGAGCTTGATTATTTTCCGGTAAATAATAATGCATGGTTTTGCAAAATGAATCCATGCAATTTTCAGCAACATTATAATATGTTTTTATACTCATCAATCTTGAAGATAAAGATAAATGAGACTGACATTCACGACAACCTTCATATATATGCTGTTTCGCCGAATCCAATAGGTTGAAGAATCGACGTGCATCGATGTTCGGTATCTCTTCATGCGTTTGTTCATTAACAATCCCAGGAAAAGCACCTGACACCATTTCCACATATGGATGGGTCGTTGATGCTCCATAAATAATTTCTTCATTTGTTTCTACTTGTGCATCTTTCATAATATCTCTAACGCTGCAATTTTCGCCGTGAAAAAACCAAATTTCGTAATTCTCAACGAAACTCACCTTGTAAAGATGTTTGCAAACAATTTCTTGACTTCGATACTTTATGTTTTTGCATCTTTTCATGGACATAATATTTTCTCGCATTCTTGACACAAAGGTTGCATCGATACAAAACTCATGAATTGCTCCAATCTGTGTAAGAATTCTTGTGTAATCTCTTCGGTTATAGGATCTTTTCTTTTATACATCCACTCTCTCGATCTATATATATCTCTATTTGAAGAAGATGATATTTTGTTTAAAATATTTTTGTTATTGATGGTTTGATGTAACTTTTGTTTCAATCTAAATAGTGCAATTTCAACGGACATCCGTTGGAAATATTAATGGATTGTCGTTGCAAGTTCACGTGAATTTATTTCCACCGGTAAACCTCGAAATTAACAATTTCAACGGGCATCCGTTGCAATTTTTAACGGGCTTCCGTTACAATTATCAACGGATGGCCGTTGAAATATTTTTCCCGGTGTTCTAACGGGCTTCCAACGGACGACGCCAATGGAAGATATTCGTTAAAAATTGCGACATATTGCAACGGACGATATCCGTTAAACGTACGTTGAAATTTGTAACATATTGTAACAGATTTGTACCCGTTGAAAGTTTTCGTAAATCCGTTACAATCCGTTGCCATTTCTCATCAACGGACGGATTCGTTGTCCCGTCCGTTGGAAATGACGTGTTTTTTTGTAGTGATAAATCCCAACATAACTATAGTGCTCGCAAGGTTTAACGCCTCAATCGTCTGATTCAATGGTCGCAAGATCCTAAGATTTTGCATCATTGTTATCTATAATCTGGTGTTCCACATCCAACACACTTACCTCGCATGCTCTCATGTCTCTTACTGATGTTTCATCGTTACATGAGCACCATGACCCGGAACTCAATACTCACAATGTCACTTCACTCGAAGCTCGCATAGGTTCCTCTATGCCCATTGAAGTATTGAAACACCTTAAAAGACATAGGTGCAACCCTAGGATGCTCCCTTGAACCAAGGGTCCAAAACCCACAAAAATGGGACTAAAACTCCCATGCCAAAGAACTACTCAACAAGACCAACCTCTTGCTCGACTTTGTCCTCGCCCGATTAATAACTGAAAATTTATCACTTATCCGATTCTCTTTCCATCCCCCGAAATTATTCAATTTTTTTCTAAAATTTGTATATATTAATTAAACTTTAAAACACCATTAAATCCAATTAAACCCTAATATTTAATTTTAAAACCCCAAAATAATGATATATATCCCAATTTCGTAAAAAACATAATATGTTAACTAAACCTATTAATTCAAGTAAACCCCTAAAAACTTAATTTTAAAACATGAAAATAATGATATATACCATCAATATAATTTTATCAATTTGAGATAATTCACTATGAAATTTAGATAAAAATACTACTTTTTGTTTTTTATTTAACAAAAAAATAATATATAATTTTTAAATATTAGTGTTAAATTTAATATATAATTTTTAAACATAAGTGTTAAACTTAATACATAATTGTAAGCGTACATCTCATACATAAATTTAATATATAACTTTTAACTATAAGTATCAAATTTAATACATAACATAAAATTTATTGTAATTCATATTTTTTAAGACATGATGAATAAATTCCAATCGCAAAATTTTTAGTTATTGAATTTTAAATATATGTATAATTTTAATACATAATTTTTTAAATTTAAATTGAAAACACAAATTTAATACATAATTTTTAAACATTAAATTCAAAGAAATTATTTTATGTTAAAAAATAATGTATTAAATTTATGTTTAAAAATATTTATTAAAGGTTATGTATTAATTTTTATACTTATGTTTACAAATTATGTAATGTTTACAAAAATATGTATTAAATTCAATTTTTAAAAAATTATATATTAAATTTATTTTTGAACAATGAAAAATAATAAATAAGACTTTTTCTAATCAAAATTTCATCATAGATGATTTCAAATTGATAAGTTTATGTTTGTGTGATTATTAATCATTATTTTTGAATTTTAAGATTGATTTTATCAGTTTATTAAGATTGAATAAATAGTTTATTGGTGTAAATTAAATAACAATATTTGATAGTTTAGAATATATTTAATCATGCTTTTAATTTTGTGTATCTTTATTAGTGACAACAACTGAAATCTAGTTAATGTTGAAGATTTCATAAAAAAAAAATCTAAAAACAGTACATATAGATTATTTAAATCACTAATAAACAATTACAAGCAAATATCATGTTATCTTAAAATATTATGTACATTTAAAAATACAATGGATCTTTATTTTCGTTAGAAACAAATGCACTACTAAAAGAACTTTCTAAAATTTTAGTAATATTTTAATATATATATATATATATAAAGATTAAATATATCTGTAAGTATCTAATAGGTAATTTATCCACTCTAGATATGATTTTTGTTTTCTTAATTTCTGTATTTTAATGATTTTAATAAAGTATATTTTATGAATATATCCACTCTAAATATGATTTTTGTTTTCTTAATTATTGTAATTTAATGATTTTAATAAAGTATATTTGATGGTTTATAAAAGTTTTATTGGACCTTTGATACAACCATACCTCTCTCTCATTTGCCTCACATTAGGGTTGGACAAAGTATTCGAAGTATTCGTAATCGATTCATATTCGATTCGTATTCGAACCGAAAATTCAAATATCCGGTGACACAAATACAAATAGTAGAAATCATATATTCAATAAATACAAATACAACTATAAATAATAGACTCAGTTATCTGAACTATTCGTATCCATAAGTATTAAATATAAAATTTAGCTAATATATATATATATATATATATAACAAAATTGATTTTAATTATCAAATTGGAAATAAAAATATTATTAATCTTATTTAAACATTTATTATATAAATATATATAGACAAATATGCTATATATTTATGATTGGTGGACTAAAATATCAAATATTTTAAAATAACTAATATTGTTGAAGATTTAATTTACACTCGAGATTGGTTCTAATCTAAATGGGTTGGATAATGTTATAAAGACACTAAACTATATGAAAAAATACAGAACACACTAAATATATAATTTTTTGTGAATTTTATTTTAGTCTATAACCTAACAACTTGTTTCATTGTTTTAGGTGAATTGACGATATTCGTACAATTATCCACGAAACTATATTTAAATGAGTGATGTGGAGATGAATGTGAAGATTTGGTGTTTTGTTTATTTATATTATTTATCTTTGCATCTTTGTGCGATTTGAATTTTAGTTTTAGATTATATTTGATGTTTATTGATCTTTTATTAAAAAAATTATATAAATATATATATAATACGTTAAAAAAATTTAGGCTCAGATACGGATATCCATATATCCGACGAATATCCGTATATTCGACAAATAGCCGTATTTAAAAAAATTCGAATTTGCAAATACAAAAAGTAAATTTGGATATTCGTCGAATACAAATACAAATACAAATAGAAAGATATTCGCAAATATTCGTCATTTGCCCAGCCCTACCTGACATCTAGCATATAAAGGAGACATCCACAAAACTAAAACCTAAACCGGTGCAACATACCCTTACAAAAAAAAAATCGTTACAAAATATTAATTGCTCAACGACTCGCCCAGATACATTTGGATATAAAGTGTTTTTGTGTGTTTTTTGGAAGTCATAGATCTGGCGAACTAAAACTTCTTAGTACCTAAAAAAGAAGCGAAAGCGATTCTCGTGGTGACGACATCGAAATAGGAACAATCTATAATTCATGTTTAACCTTTCGACGAGGTATCAAGTTGAGATTTCTCTTTATTTTAAGGGTTTGGTTAGTCAATATAGGGCTTGACTGGTGGAAACGCAGCGTTTGCGCTTGCGTTTGTCGGTATTTTTGTCAACGATTGGCGACATTCTGTTTCATTTTGTCTGAATGGTCGAATCGCTGTGTTTGTGGGCGACTGCAACTAGAAGCGAATGGTAGAAGACTATTGCGATTGCGATTTGAACAAAATTACCAAAATAGACAATTATTAAGAAGATAATTTATTTAATTTTTTTTTGTTGAGTGTATATTTTTAATTATAATTTTCAAATATTTGAAATAGATATAAAATTTAAAAACTATAAAAATATTTAAATATACAATATATATATATATGCATATATATATTTATGATTAATATAAATTATAATAAAAAGAGAGAAGGGAAAGACACAAGGGCATTATGATAATTTTATTCAAAACGCATCAAATGCAAACGTAACACAATATAATTTCAGATTTTCAAAATCTTCATTTCTGTGCGTTTTCAGACGAATGCGACTCCACCAGTCGGTTTTAATGTCGTCCGGAGTCGCTAGAAAACGCAGTCTCGCGTTTGCGTTTGGTTGCGATTCCACCAATCAGGACTATAGTCCGAGATGCTTATAGAGTTAAATTAAATGTAGGAAAAACAATATATTAATCTTTGAGAAGAATGTTTTAGTCAGATTCCTCTTTGATTTTGATAATCACTTAACTTTTTTCTTGATTTTTTTGTTTTAATCCTATTCTCCCATCGAAAATCTATTTTAATCCGATTCTCCTTTAACTTTGACCAAGGCCAGCTCAACCAAAAAAACGTTGGAAAATAGGCTCTGTGCCATAAAATTAAAATAGACCCTTTTGTATTTTTTAACATATAATTATTCTAAATATTAATTATCTTTTTGAAAATAATAGGTCCTAAATTTATTGAAGCTCTGTTCGAATGCTCTTGTCGAACATAGCCTGACTTTGACCCTTATCTGATTCTTCTCCTTTCAAAGTCAACCCTAATCCTATTTCTATCAAAGTTAAAATCAGGCCAAACACATCCATTTGTTAACCAAATGTTAGCAACTCATTAATTCCTATTAAAACCCTAAACACTCAATTTTAAAACTAAAAAACAACGGATCACAATCCAAATATTATAAACTAAACAATTTAAAAAAAATGTGCTATAAGAATTACATAAAAAGTCTCAACAATATCCGATAATTTAGGTTATATGATAATATTAGAATTTCTTTAAGTTTTAGTGTGGATTGTTTAAATTGTTAAGTTTATGATTTTGGATTACAAACTATTATTTTTGAATTTTTAAAAATGAAATTTTAAGATTTTAATTGGATGTAACGGATTGTTAACATATAGTTAACAAAGGGATTTTGGAGATTTTGAATAGTTTAGAGGGTAGATTAAAACTAAATTTAAAACACGAATTAGATGAATGCCAAAATAAAGAAAATCAGATTACAATAAATTCTCAAAAGAAAAATAGGATTAGACTAAAAATTAAGGGAGAAATCGTGTGAAAACAAAAATCGAAGGGGAAAAAAACAAACGAATTCTCCAAGGAAAATAAACTATTTATCTTAAATGTATTTGTTGTGGCAATAAATTTCAAAAATTCTTGCCGGTTAAGGCGGTTATAAGAGATACCCAATCTTGGTTTTGATAAACCGAAACACTTGAATGCATACCTGGTGCAATAGGACCTTAGAAACAAACCTTCATAAAACTACTTGAAAGCTTTGTACAGTGGAAAACAAACATCATAGGCATGAATGAACCAACTCAACATTCAAAGCTTCAATCTTTTCTCCCCGGAGTCACTTGAAATCCGTACTTCAGTCAAGTCTTCTGAGCAAGTACTCTACTTGGACCTCCTTTGTCAATGGCATGATCCAATCACCATATAAATCAGCCACCAAGCTCGGGCTGATCTTGTACACTGGAGACTCTTTTTCTTCTTCTTCCTCCACGGCGTCTAGCTTCACTTCTTGCCCGTATGTTTGAGCTTTAATCTCTACTCTCTTCTTGATGGCATCTTCCACGCTCGGGAACGTCAGCATTTCCATCAACCTATCCCTGTCCTGAAACGTGCACGTTACAACAGAAATGAGAGATGCCCGTCTAGACAGTAAATCCCGTGCTTAAACAATCTCTGTGTTTTGGTTTGTCCAAGGAGAAGAACAATAGAAACATTCATCAGTTAAGATCTGTGTCTGGTCTCTTTCTATAAGCTAAGGCTAAATTGAAACGTATCATACTTGTGCTTTTATGGCAGACTCGTAAGCTTCAGGCGAGGCACGGAATTTGGCTTCTGCTACAAATTTCCCATAATGGATCCTCTTTGAGAGAACCTGTAAAGACAATTAAAGCTGCATGAGATATCTTGCAAGTTTTGATCATAACTTCGAGAATGGAATCTTGGTGTTTGAAGTATCTGAACACAAAACAGAACTGTTACCTGAACACAAATAGTGTCACAAACAGCTGTTGATCCGTAATTCCCGTCATCTCCTTTCATCACTAATCGTGGGAGGAGGTCTCTGAAATACATGTTCCACACTTTGTTGTTTAAGTTGATTGAATCAGCAGCAGAGTGTAAAACCTATTTGATAAAAGGAAATATATTACCATTAGCATGAATCTTAAGGGAGTAAGGCAAAATGGACTGAAAATGCAGCTCAAGAAGTGATACTAATTATGGTGTAAGACAAGGAAACAAAAAAAGATTTTAACCCACAAAATGCCTCTGGATAATCAGATTCCACAGAGCTTCATCGATTTTAAAGAATCAGCACCAGTCAGAAGTAAACCATTGAGAAGAAAGAATATGAAACATAAAACATCTCGATACTTTCACTTCTCGGGAAGAAAAAAGGAAATTCAGATATTATAGAGCACCTTTGGGTACTGTAGAGGTGGCAGCATAGGCTCAGGCAGTTCATCCGGGAAGAAGGGATGCTCATCAGGGCTCTTGTACCTCCCCACCTAATGATTCATAGAAAAAATAGCATTTATATTGGTTACATGTTTATTGAGATTGGTTCTGTTTTTACTATCTTCACATATATGTACCTTAGCATGAAGCTTTTCAGTTCCTTTCACCATGTACTCAACCAAAGAGCCTTGAAAACCATCCGTGTCGAAAGCAGTAGAATCGTAAGTATCCGCATTATAACAGTACTTAGCTCTCTCCAAGAGACTAAATATAATGCTGTCCTCTTGTCGGATCAAAGAATTGCGTATACCCTCAAGCGTCAAGCTCTCACTTTCATCTACCCGATTCTTACCTGCCAATGATCTGTATAACAAGCATATCTTTATCATCCATTTAGGAGGACGAAACAAGTTCCTAGTAGCTTTGATAGACGCAAGATGCTATCTTTAAATGGTCGAATTGATATATTTTTCAGAAAAGCAACTGAAGAAAGTCAGCCAAACAACATCCTTAAAGGGTCTGAAAACAGAACTGAGGATTATGCGATCAATTAGCAGGATCATTCTGGTTAGAAAAACTTAAGTTTCAAAAAGATTAAGAACCCTGGAAAATGGTGCTGCTTAAGTTCCAAACCCACAGCAAACTGAAGATGATTTACACCAAAGAAAGTCACACAGAAGGACGAACACTTGCACGTTGTGTAGACTTGTGAAACATTCAACAGATTTTCAATTCCACAAAGAATTCGAAATAATGATCCGTACAACCCAAACACATAGAGGAAACTTTTAAGCAGTGTGAATTCTCGTTGTCGTGTGGAGGTCTAAAGGTTTCGAATTCTAACAACCACATATAAATTCACCAAAATTTGAAAATTTAAGCATAAACCCTAAATTTTGAACGCAGAAAGCAATCGTATTTCGGAAGTTAATCCGAGAAATTTACTAAATTAGCAACGAATGGTCATCGTAATTTATACCCAGCGAGAGTCATGACGGCCTGAGCAGACCGGAGACCGCCACGTGGATTCGGCGGGAGAGAACAACGCACGGAGAACGTACGGTTCGGACCTTTCGATGACCGGAGAACGACAGGACAAAAGGGTCTCGAGAACTCGCGATTCTCGACAAACCCAAATGCCGAAAGGGACGAACACGAGGAACACGATCTCATTAATGACGCCTCCATTGTTAAACCAGAGACAGAGCAAAAACAGAGATTTTGAGCAAAGAGAAGCACCAGGTGAAACGAAGACTAGACCTCATCTGCAGAGGACAGTTAACCTTTGTAGGAGGGAATCAATGGAAGTGGTGGTGGGGGAAGAGATGGCCCACCAAGGATCCATGTATTGGTTCGGTTGATCCAGTCTTCGATTTGGTTTCCAATTCAATCCGGTTATTTACCAATTAGGTTAAGATTTTAAATGAAATGGTTTTCCTTTAATTTTAGCGTTTGGTCTATAAATCTGAGATTTTAGTTTTAATTATATGGATTTACCTCAAGCTTTTCTCTTTATAAATTTTTTTCATAATAAAATATCAATTTAAGATTTAATAAACTCAAATGAAAGGAAATACCAATGAACTAAACCGTAATAAGATTATCTAGTTCGGGTCCGGATTATGGGGTTGGCACAAATCGGTTTAGTCCGGTTATCTAATCCACGTTAAGGGTAGGTGAGATGGGGATTGGAAGAAGGTTAGGTGGAAAAAAGAGTGGCAAGCGAGTACTCGCGTGCCCACAATTTAGGCCACGAAAGCCAAATTTGAAGGAACAACCGTTGACACAACAATTTGTTGGGTTGTAAATTTATATTAATTAATATTATTTTAGCTCGGTTCTTTTTAAATTTTGAATCTAGTATATTTAATATCTCAAAATTTAATCTTAATCATATTTTTTAACAATTCAATTTCTGAAAAAAATTATTAATTAAATGTTAAAAAACGTTATATCATATTAAATTCTTAAATATTCGATTTAAAACTCTAAAATAATGATTTATAATCATATATTTTATCAATTAAAAAAATATACTATGAAATTTAGATAGAAAAACATGTTTTTTTTCATTTATAGATTGTATTAAATGAAATGTTAACTCTTTTAATTATCTCACTGTTAACTTCTTTGATTATCCCACTCTCCAAATGTATTACTAAGATTATTACTTAGATTAAAAAGGATCTGCGAGATGTACGGATTTTTAAAATTTTTTATAATACATTTCAATTAATTTATCACAAATAGATTGTCGTATTAGATAAACCTGTAATTGACAAATATGTCATAATGTATGTCTTTTTGTGTAAAAATCGAGGATAATATAAAATTTTATTAGAAAGATCTAAAAGAAATGTAATATGCAATTTATATCTTAAATAATAAAATTAAGTAAAAATAATTTTCAATATAATCCTTTTATAAGAGATGAATATAAGAAAATTATGTACATAATATAATTTAAACGAAAATAAATAATACGATATATTGAAAGATGAATGTGAATATACCGAAAATGATATTGTAAATGGAGCACCTAAATCATAGTTAGAGTAAGATAATATTAGCGACAACGTAAAATGTGTAATACATTATTATATATTAATGTAAAATAGTTTAAATATGTTAGTAATTATCAATAATAAATGTAGGATGCATGGCAATGACAAACTCGATTCGTTTTCCAAGACCATATTGAAAATATGTGGTTATGAATAAGAACTCAATCTCCGAATTAATAAATAGATATAAAATTAGTTCCATATATATGTATAAGCATAAATAGTAATCAAATACGATATCTCAATTTTAATGTATTTTTCTCAATTGTGCATGGCTGAAAAAGTTATGTATTTATAAGTCTAAATATTTTAGCTATCAATATTTAAAATCTCATCAAAACTTATATAAATTCTATTTGAATTTATTAAAGAATTTTTTTAATTTTATCAACTTTACATATTTTTCAAATTTTCTTATAACATTTTCAAAATTATATATGTAATAGTTTAATTCTTTTATATTGATAAAAATATGTATACTAACAATAAAAAATATTTACAAAGATAGCTACTGAGCAATGGAACATTATGAAGTCATATTTCAAGTTTGTCTACCAATATACATAACGAACGAAATACAAAAAGTTGTTCACATTACACAAATTATTGTGAGGTTATTACACAATCCTTTCAACGCATAAGTAAAACATCTTAACATTTAAAACATTGTAATAATCATCAACAATTAGAACTCCTTTGTTCCATCATCTTTCACATATTTGCTTGCTTTCTTTGTCAAATCTTCCATAACCTTATCTGCATCTGTGTTATCGTCTCGACCAACAACGACCTCTATTACCTTCTGGCAATGTTCTTCGTTGTGTTTCAAGATTTTTTCATTGTATACTTTGTCTTTTCACCCACATGATGAGTCTTATTCTTCATTCTCTTTAAACCCATAAGTCATATCCTCTTCAATTAATAACATTAAAATAAAAAAATTAAAAAAATTTAAACATAAGTAAAAGAATTCAGGATCCAGATGATTACAGACTTAATGGATATGATGCTAGAGTTGTGTCTTTTGAATGTCTTGCGGATGGTCTAGTTGGTGAGATTTTAAGGGGATATATGTGCAAATATGATGATCAACGGGATGGAAAGGAAATACTTAAAATAGTAGAAAAGACTCCGATAGAAGCGACAACTGTTATTGTTGAAGATTATGAGCTTCCTTATGTAGTCGATGAATTCAACACATGGTTCTACCAATTATTCTCTCCTTAGTAATTTCCTGCAAACCTGAGAATATGTATTGATCTATTACAACTACAAATGGGTTTGTTTAATAAAAATGGAAGAATTATAAGTGTTTACAGGTTGTTGACATGTTGGATATTTGTTTGAAGAGCTTTGAATGAATCCTTGAAATAAGATCTTCTTGTAGTTTTTTTACGTGTCCCTGAGAAAATAGTAATTCTCTCCATTCTCCTTATGTGTTTCTAAGCAAACCGTTAAGGAAAACCTTATGAAAAAAACCACGAAGAGACAAACCAAAACCATTGATTTTCAAATATCAAACAAAGTGATAAAGCCCTAAGATCATATCAACTCAATCGAGCCCAAAATATTTCATCTAGGAGTACCTAAAATTTCCCTTTTTGAATAATATCAAACACGCCATATCCCGAAATATGGTTTTGGAAAAGACTCATCACAATAAAAATACTATAAACATTTTACCGAATTCTCAAAAGGTGAAACAAAGAGTAACAAAACCCTTTTTTGCCCCATTCTAGAAATGTTTAGATGATAAAATAGATAAATTTGTAAACAAAAATATGAAAGTACCTCTAGTTTTATAACTTTGTCGTGAAGAACCATCATATAAATTAAAGATAACATAGAACAAAATTTAAGTTGCAAACGAGGGAAGCAAAAACAAGAAAAGCCAAATCGAAAGAAATAGAAGGAAAACATTAATTCACCGCGACTTTTAACCGGTCATTTTGATCCTTTGAAACAACTTGATGAATTTAATAGATATATCTAGATATAAAACTCAAATTGGAGATCACACAACGGTGAAACTTTGGTCCCTTTCATGAGACCAGAACTAAGACACCTTCTCATGAGAAGAAATAGCAAGCAATCATTTGTAAGGTCAAAACAAAAATCTTAATAGAACATCCCTACATGGATAAGTGGTTCCTTTTCACTAGATGATTTCTCAATTAGTTACCATTCCCAGATCATTTTAGGTTCTTCACACCGTGAAACTGTTTAAGGAGTCCATAATAATATTAGATCATGAATTGCATGTTGTAAATCTCATCTCAAGATTTCAAGAGTAGCATTACCTAGAGAGCGTGTCTCAAATGTTTTGTTATCAAACTCCATCATTGTCTTCTCTAGCTACTCATTTGCATAATTCGGGTTTGCGATATTCTTCAATAGATAGACCGATCCGTCGTATGGCTTTTACCATTTCCATTCTTGAAATTAAAGGCTCAAAGCATGAGTATCAAAACTTAATAGAACACTCCATATATGGATTACTGGTTCTTTTTCACTGGATACTTCTCAGTTAGTTCCCATTCCTAGATCACTTTACTTTCCAATTTTACATGAGAAGACTAAGTACAATATATACATGGGAGATATCAACATATTCATGTGTGTTTAATGCGCCATGTATGGACCTTGTCCATCATGTTAAATATTAATGGAGACGAACAAAAAATTGAAAAATGTAAAAAAATGGCCAATTCTTACCATCTTTCCTCTTCATCATCTTTGTTTTTCAGTTCATAGAGAATGACTCATCATCTTCTCGTTTTTGTATTCTTTTTTATCTTAATGACCCCATCTTCTTCGAATCATGTCATTGTCTGGTTACCTCTTGTGTGAGACCATGAACAATCGCCTCATGTTTCATTTTTTTCTTCTCATTTGTCTCTGATGTTGTCTTCGTCTTTGTCTTTCTTCTTCTGATTTGGACCTCCATGTTTATATCCTAACCTTTTTCTTATTTCTTTACACCAAAGAGAAGAAAACCCATATAAGAATCAATACCCGAATTTCAAAGACCAATCCAATTGGAGGCAAGAAAAAGATAAAAATAAATTGAACACTTGAATATAAAATATAGGATCGGTTGTTATTTAACTATTTACTAAACATCATTGACATTTAAGAAACTGAAACTGTAGAACCTACCTTAGATGGAAGTGGAGAACTGATTGAGGAAGGATTTAATCTAGTATACAAATCCTACTTCGGTAATATGATCCTAGATCGATATTTCTTGTTAGAAGGATGAGAATTGATTAAAACCCACTAGAAACTCGATAGTAGAACCTAGAACTTATTTTTACAAAGAAAAAAATATCCTAAACTCAACCTACAACTCGACTGGAGAACCTTAAACTCAGAAAACGACGCTACAACACTTGTGATCTAGTGTTACGCCGATGAAAATTCTGCAATCTCTCCAACAGTTTCGGTAGCTAAATCTCTAGGAATAGTAAGAAAAAATCTTTATAAATCAAATAAGGTAATAATGTTCATATATTGGTCCTCTATTTATATGGACCTAATAATGGAAACGAAACAAAATAAGACAATTTAACTAAACTCGACACAAATGCTCGATCAAGCGGTGTAACTATTAGTCGAGTAGCAACTATGTTTGATCAAGTTCTCCAATGCTTGGTCGAGTCTTGTCATGCTCGGGTTGAGCGATCAAGCCTTCTACATGTTTCATTGGTCCTGAGGAGTCACTCGAGTCGAGCAAACCTCTACTCGAATAAAGCGTACCGGTCTTCTCTTATCCAACGGGTTCGCTCGGATTGAGCAGAACTTTACTTGGGCCGAATCCCTCTAGCTCTCCTTGATTTTTTCTCCTTCCGACCTCGTCCACTTAGATAAGTCACATAAGCTCGCCTTTGATGTCTATTGTTGTCCTTGTGATCTCTTAGCAAGTTCGCCCATCACCAGTTGTGCGAACACGTTTTGCATCACCTTAATTTAACTCTTGTAATTGATCCTTGTGTTACCGGTGTCTTATGCGAAGTCTCATCCTCATCAAGACACCTTTTAGATCCTAAGTACTTTTTAACTTGTAAACTTTATAACCATTTTTTTTCATATATCCATTATTTTTCTCCACATAGATAAGTTTTCTCAGTGCACCATGTAGGAATACCCATTTCACATCTAGTGGAAGACAGAGAGTAATACCATTGGGTCATATGCCCCAAATGGTTTCTTATATTTATTTCTTGAATATAAAATTGTAAATTTAATTAATTAAAATTAATATTTATAATTTTTATAAAAAAATTATATAAAATACTAATTTTAATTTTATTTTCTAGTCTTAAGATTATCATCATCTTAATTTTTCATTAGACAATCGTTTAGGCGGGTCTAGACGGTAGGTGTCCATTTAGAAAGTCTAAATGTATTTTTAGATGATCAAAATATTTCAAAGCATTCATATAGGCTGAATATATTTCTTCAATAAATGAGTTAAGTCTTATACAAAAAAATTTAAAGACTCTACCATAAATTATTAATTATTTTGAATAATATAGAAAATTATGATCATTAAAAAATCATATTTATTAATATTTTCATATCTATATATTTATTATTTATTTTCTACATATGTTATACAAATAAATTTGTGATCGATTTTTTAATGATCAAGTGATTTATTATGTAAGATTCAAAATATGAATTGACGTAATATATATATATATATAAGATTTAATATTTTATGATTCTTTCAATAAAAATAAAATATACATACGCCACCGTTCACATCTAGTCGATAAATAATCCATTGTTATTCAATTATTACACGAATCATTTTGATGCACACCACAAGTGCAAAAACGTATGTTATCGATTTCATCTTTTTGTGTATAGCTTTCATCGTAAGTCTAAATTTATTTTGTTCACTTCTCCATTTTCAACAAATCTAGCCTTATAAACCCACTTTTCTCTGACCTTTTTTTACGCGTCAGGCAAATCCATCAATTCCCCTTGTACCATTCCTCTCTATTGCCTCCATTTCAACTTCCATGGCATTTTTCCATTTTGCACTCTTCACAGTATCATCACATAGTCTCTCATCCACATTGATTGCATAGTTGAACTAATAGATTTTCTCCAAATGTGAATTGGAATTTCCAATTTCCTCATCATCAATATCATATGTTGACCCATATTCATTCTCCTTTGTTATCACCTTATCAGATTGACCATCACATTCTAAATCACAACCAATTTTAGCATCATACTTCTCATCTCAACCCCAACATTTACTTTCTTCGACAACAACATCTCTACTAATTATATTCATTTTCAAAATTGGATTACAAAGTCAATATGCCTTAGACTCATTACTAACCCCAAAAAAAACACAACTTGTGATTTTATCATCCAACTTACTCCGAGTATTATCAGGTACATGAACGTGTGAAACGCAACATAAAAACTCAAATAGTGAACAAAGGCTTACTTTCCTTCCATACTTCCTCAGAAACATGAGTTTTTGCACTGCCACTTTTGGACTTCGATTCAAAACATGCACTGTCCAATTGATTGCTTTTGGCCAAAACATTTTTGGAATTTGCTTCTCTAAAAGCAATCTACAAATCATATTCATAATGGTCATCTTCTTTCTCTTTACAACTCTGTTATGAAGAACATTTTCACATAAAAGATTTAAAAAATATATTACATATTTTGAAGAAAAAAATATAGAAAAACCATTTAATTTTTTAAAACTACAAATTAAATTTGAAATTGAAATGGTTAGAACCTTCAATGGAATCTTTATCTTATAATCTAACCTATTTTAATTAATTAATATGTATCTAGAGAGAATTCAACTGATTTTGTTTGCCATTTATATAAAAAAATTGTTATGTAAAATCGCCACCTCGATCTATACATAGCTTTTTTTTAAAAAAAAAAACCTAATTTCAACATGAATTTTAAATTTTCTAAAAATAATAAGAGTTTTAGATTTCTCTATTAAAAAAATAATTCATGTTTTTCTACTAAAATCATCAATGAAAGTGATTAAATACCTTCTTTTGTTGTTAGATGTCAGATGTCGGTGTAGTTGATCCATAAATGTGAACATCTAGGTACTTCATTTTGGAAATGGATCAATGTTTTTTCCTATAAGACAATCCTTGCATAGCTTTAACGGAACAAGAGTTGAGGCAAACCATGCACCATTTCCTTTCAAGCTTTCAAAATTAAAGTGTTCATATCTATGATGCCAAAGCTGCACCAGATCTTCAATATTCCACCAAAACGGGTAGATGCTAATAGTTCACACATAACAATCAACTTGAACATTCTATTTGGAGATTTTTTTCAACTTTCATATGATACACTTTGCTCTTCTCATTTTGAAACAAGAAAGAAAACCCATTTTCGTGCAATTTCCCTACCTTAGTAATTATTCAATAACTACGGCACATAAAAAGCTCGCCATACTTCTACTTTCACCTATTTTCATTATATCACTAATTTTTTCATCAATTTCAGTAAAATAATCTTTCCTCCCACACAAATATATGATTACTACAGCCTGGATCAAGGAACTACGAATCCATTTTAATTGGTACATTAACATATGCAAAAGCCATAAACAACATATCTTCTTGAGCTTATGTGTAGTTATCCTCCTTGCTAGAACATTTACATAGAAAATGTCCCAATTTGTGGCAATTAAAGCTATCTATTGTGGATTTGTTGAAATTTTGTCAACTTCTTCCTTATCCTCTGTAGCTTTCTCGAACTGGACTTCTATCTCCAAATTGATCTTCATAAAAAATATTCAAAGTATGTACTACTAAGAACTCATTTCCATATGTTGATCATGGACAAGTAGTTGCTTTGAAGCTCATCAATGGATAACAAATGAGTGTCTTTGGCGAAATCGAGTATACTTTCACCATTTGCTTTAATTTTGTTTATGATAGTAAGAGTTCTAGCAAGGTACTCACTTACACAGGAATGTAAAACTCTAAATAGATGGTAAAAAATAAACTAAGACCTCTAATTAATTAGAAACGACAAATTAGACCCACACAATCAACGATGAAGATGACAGGTTCTATCCTCTCGAATAACTTGGTTTAACAACCTTGATTCGCTGACTGATGCCAAAAACGTTTATAGAGTAATGCTGATAAATCAGAACAAACGTCACGAACGAAATCACTCCATCTGATAAGTTCGTTGGTTCCAAAAATAACCATGAACTAAAAGCTCACGAATTACTCTATGTGAAAATCAAACTCACATATAGTTTTGTCTATTTATAGGCTACAAAGTTTTAACTACCATAAATAGATTTGAGTAAAAATAATGAGATAAAATAAAATTGTAAAGTTATATGGGATATTATGTAGAATTTCATGGAATTTTGGATTTTTCCATGAATAATCAATGCAATATAAATTATAAGTATTCATTATTTGACTGACATTTAAACTGTCGCTCGACCGAGTGGTTTTTAGCGTTCGATCCGAGCGGATGATCTTGGAATTTAAACATGTTTTAGTTATACCAACGTGACTTAAATAAACAATGAAACAAGACTCTAAAATGTTGAAATAAATGTGGAAGCAACAAAACAAAAAATAAGAACGACGGAAATAGAAAGAGATACTAAGGATAATCCTAATTTAGAATTTCGGCTCTAATACCAAATGATATGACCTAGAACATAAAACTCTAAATAGACGGTGTAAACAAACAAGACCCCTAATCAACTGGAAACGAAAAACTAGATCAATGATATGAGAACAAGAAATGCAAGAACAATCATATTATGTTATAAAGAATTTTTCAGCATACAATTTGCTTGGATCGCACGCCTAAACCACTCGATCGAATGACGATTAAAAATCAGTTAAAGAATGAAAACTTCTAATTTATATTGCATTTATTATTCATGTAAATCCCAAAAATAGCATGGATTTTTACATAATTTCCCCTAGAACTTTATAATTTTATCTTATCTCATTTATTTTAGTGAAATCTATTTATGGTTGTCAAACTTTTACCTCAAACTCCCTTCGAAGAGCTTGCTAGTATGGTTGTTTAACTCTTGTTGCACCTTTATGTGTCTGTCTCAATGAATCCCATATGCTCTTTGAAGTTTCCTTATTCAGAATTGTCTTCAAAATTGTGTGATCGAGTGCTTGAAACAGGTAACTCTTTGCCTTCAGGGTTTTCAACTTATGATTTTCAATGTTCTGTTTTCCAATATATTCCAACACTCATTTGATAGCAGAAAATTCTCCATGAGCATCGCCCAATGATCATAATATCCATCAAACTTCGACTATACAATTGAACTCTCTCTTGCCATTGGTTAATTACCACTCAAATAGAAAACTATTGTTTCTATTTCAATCAGACCGCGAGGTTTGATATCAAATGACATATAATTTTAGCTCTAAGTCTTGATATTACCTTTATTATTCCCTTTTCTTATGGTCCTTGAATATTAATTTATTTTGTTTTGTTTATAAGAAAATATGAAGCAAATAAAAAAAACAGGGTGAGAATTAGGTGATGGTCAACAGTTTTATGTTCCAACACTTATAAAGGAGAAGACTTGTAACCTCCATGTTATATATATATATATCAATTGAGCTCAATTGTAGCAAAGATGAGAAATATTGGACAAATACTGAAAATTTTTTGAATTCTTTGCTCAGATGCTTCAATACAACAATGAACATGTATTTATACACAAAAAGAGGATTGAAAATGGAAGAATAATGGCAGATTTTATGGAAAAACATCCCACAAATTCTGGTTAGAAAAATAGTTTCCTAGAATTTCCGGGAAATTTTGACTTGCTATAACATCCCTTTCAAGTTGGTGCGTGTATAGCATGAACGTCCCACTTGTTAATGAAAACGGAAAATTCCTTTTATCCCAATGCTTTGGTGAAGATGTCTGCGAGTTGTAGGCGAGTGTAGACATATTTAGTGGTGATAACATGTTCAAGAACTACATTACGAATAAAATGACAATTCATTTCAATATGTTTTGTTCGTTCATGAAACACCAGATTGGAACAAATGTGAAGTCTCGCTTGACTGTCTGAATAAAGTCACATAGGTCGAGAAAGTACAACACCCATGTCAGTAAGTAAGTCCTTGAGCCAAATAAATTCATAAGTGGTCATGACCATAGCACGATACTCTGCATTTGCAGATGAACGAGACACCACATTTTGCTTTTTCGTCTTCCAAGAAATTGGAGAGGAGCCTAACTGAAGAACCACCCTATAAATGATGGTCGAGTCAAAGAAAACCTACCTAGTCTGCATCACACCACCCCTAGATATAAAGGTCCGAGTTAGAGTGAAGAAGAATTCCTTGTCCTGGATTGCCTTTGAGATATCGTACAATTCGAAGAGTTGTGTCCCAATGGTCATTGTGAGGAGCATGCATGAATTGCGATAAAATCTGAACTGAATAAGAGAGTTCTCGACGCGTAAAGACTAGATAAATTAGTCGGCCTACCAAACGCCAATATACATTAGGGTCTTTATAGTAATCACTCATTGAAGTAATCAAGTGATAGTTTGGACCATCGGAAAAACAACGGGCGTAGCACCAAGATATCCGGTTTTAGAGATAATATCCAAGGCATATTTCCTTTGATATAGATATATACCGCTTGGATTACGTGTGACCTCGTCCCAAAAAATATTTGAGTGTACTGAGATATTTCATATGAAAACAAGAACCCAAGTGCCTCTTGAAATTTTGAATAGCAACCGAAGAGTTTCTGTGATGATTAAATCGTCGACGTAAATAAGCACATGTAGTCTAACCTTATTAACTGAGAATGTGAACAAAGCGTGATCAGAAGGTGACTGTCAAAAACCATATGACTTTAGAGATGATGCGAGCTTTGCAAACCAACAACGAGGAGTTTGTTTCAAACCGTAAAGAGATTTTTGTAGTCGACATACACGAGACGGATCGAAAGGTTGGAACCGGGAGGAGGTTTTATATATACTTCTTCGCAAAGATCACCATGAAGAAACACATTATGAACATCCATTTGCTGGATCTCCCAAATTTGTGCTGATGCAAGAGCAAGGAATAATCTAACTGTTACCAGTTTTACAACGGGAGCAAAAGTTTCTTCGCAATCAATCCCTTCAACTTGATTATTTCCAAGAACAACCAAGCAAACCTTATATCGTTCAATTGTTCCATCCGAACAAGATTTTATCTTGAAGACCATTTGCTTCTGATTGCTTTCTTTCCTGTCGGTAAGGGAACAAGAGTCCAAGTATCATTTTCCTCCAAAGCTTGAATTTCAGAATCCATTACTTTCTTCCAATTCTCATTAGTAAGTGATTCCTGATATGAACGTGGTTCCTGACCGGTGGTAATAGCATCAAGGAATGCACAGTATGGAGAGGTGAAGTTGGTACAACTCACATACCTTTGTATTGGATAATGGGACGAGGAGCCATTACTTACATGATGAGAGTTATGGACAGTATTAACCACATAACCACATAGTCAAGTTGATTGTATCTTTGATTGAAGTCCTCTATCGAGAGGTTCAAATGTAGGAACATGACGATCAAGGAACTCAAAATTACAGGATGAAACATTGTTTCCCAATGATGTGGGTGAGAACAATCCCCCCTCGTTATGTATCCCAAAAGTAGGCGAAACTAAACAAGGGATGGGGCGAAATAGAGTCAACCGCATTCGGATGAGAGTCATTATCTTCAAAAATAGGCCAAGACCATTCAGATAAAGATGGTAACGTCAATTTAGAAGATGATTGAATCTTCTTGGAAGCAAATGGAAAATAGAGCTTCTCGAAAGATGATATCACGAGACACAAAGAAAATTCCTCGATCGATATCATATACACGCCATCCCATTTTACCAAATGGATATTCAAAAATATAAAACGGTGAGTCCGACTTGCGAATTTATCTCCATTGATGTCTTTAATATGAGCATAACAATGTGATCCAAATATTCGAAGATGTGAATAATTCGGTTTATGTCCATAAAGAATTTCAAAGGGGGTGCGTCTTCCAATGACATGTGATGGTAAGCGATTCATCAGATATGTCGCAACTAGAACACTTTTACCCCAAAACTAAATGGGTAAATTCGTTTAAAATAACAAGGTGCGTGCAACGTTCAAGATAGGACGATGTTTAGGTTCAAACTTTCCATTTTGTTGAGGAGTTCCAACACATGAGGTTTGATGAAGAATTTCGTTATCCAAGAAAAAATCCCTCAGGGCTAAAAATTCTGATCCGTTGTCTGAACGAATGATCTTAACACAAGTAGTGAACTGTCGTTCGACCATAATAAGAAACTGACGAATGTGGTTGGATACTTATTTTTTTAAGACATCAAGTAAACCCATGTTCCACGAGAGAAATCGTCAATAATTGTGAAAAAGTACTGCGCACCCGAAAAAGACGGTGTTCATTAAGGTCTCCAAATATCACTCATTACTGGACAATCATCTTTAGTGAGACTGTCAAAAGACGGTGCATGCGAAATGGTTTGAGTCATGTTGGCCCATGCGGATAAAAGCGGACCACAACCACGATTAGTGGGTAAAGAGGACGAACCTCTTCCCTACTACTGCTAGCTTGATTCCGAGATCTATCTCCCCATCACTCCGGATATCCTAAAATCTGGAAACAGAGTTAGCTAAATGTCCCAAATGTCTGCAATGTGAACAATGGAGCTTGGTTTTCTCATCTGAGTTGATTCGAGGTACTATTGTTTTGACAGAAAATACCATCATAGATCCACGATCTTCTTTTTTTAAAATTGTTTTGGACATATTCCTAAAGCTTTTGTCTTGTAACACAATATTGAATATTGTGTCAAGGTCGGGTAGCGGATCGCTGGACAAAAGGTTGGAGCAAACAACTCCGAAAGTAGATTCGTCTAACCCCATAAAGAAGTCGTGCACCCTATCTTAGTCTCGCTCTCAATCTAATCGTGAGTCTGCAAATGCATTGTCCACATTTGCACACTCGTAGCGGACGAGGATTAAGCAATTCTTACCAAATTCGATTAATTTTTTCGTAATATACTTCAATGCTCAAACCCTTTTGTGTGCAATGTGCCAGTTTAGATCTGAGACGTTGAATTCGAGGTCCATGTTTGACCGCGAAACGATTTTAAGATGTTCCCAGAGTTCTCTAGCTTCCTCTAGATGAGTAACATTTGACTGTATCTTCGATTTCATAGTATTTTTTAACCAAGATACGACCAATGAATTATTTGTTTTTCAATCTTCATAATCCGGTGAATCCATCGGATTTTTAGCATGTCTAGTATTGATAGCCCATTCATCATAATTTTCATCCGAAGAAGAGGTTGAGAAAGAATCAAGCCACAGTTATCGCTAGGGGTCAAATCATATGGAGATATGGTTCGTCGATGAACCACAGGTTGCACTCCATGGTTGATGTGGTTTCCGATGGCACTCTAAAATCATTCGAAAAGTAAAACGGGTTGTTGCAGTTGCAGGAGAAGTGGCTGACATCACTGTTTGAAATCGGCGAGCGGTGAGCCTAGACGATGTGGACTCGGTCACTGTTTTGAAAACGGCGAGAACTGGACGACGTCATTGGTTGCAGACGGTGGACGGGCTCGGGTTCGAGGGCAACTCGACGATGGCAGAAAACGGATCTGATCTCGGCTGGGACTGCTGGTCGGAGGTCGGTTGTAGGAGTGCGACGCCGGCTCGGGTCGGAGGTTGAAACACTGTTCAACAAAGAAAGGTCGAAGACGAACAATGTTTTTTTTTAAATAGTTTTTTTAACTGAACTTGAGCTTATGTTGTGATACCATGATAATTTTCTGAATTTTTTGCTCAGATGCTTCAATACAACAATTAACATGATACAAAGAAAATTGAAAATGAAAGAATAATGGCAGAAAACATGACAGAATTTGTGGAAAAGCATCCCACAATATCTAGGTAGAAAATGAATTTCTCAGAATTTTTGAGAAATTTTGACTTGCTGTAACAAATACGTTATAAATTATGTTTTAATTATTTCTAGTAACGATAATAGAATATAACATTTTTATATTCATGAATTCTTATAAAACTATTAAATAAACAAATAAACTCGTATGATATATATAATATTTATATAATATTTAATGTCTATTATTTTTTAAAAACTTGTTAGTTTATTAGATAAAATTGAATATATCATTGATTGTAAGATTATAGTACCTTTTAAAAATGATTTAATATAATTCGTTGACTTACTTCATAGTAACATATTCGCGCCATATACAAAGGCATATACGTGTAAAGTAATGTTTGCATATAAACATCCCTTCCAAAACTTTTTGTTTCTCAACGATACGAAACCCAAATCACCGCCTTTTTCTTCACCTCTATATCGCCATCGCCATCGCCATCGCCATCGCGGTCGCCGCTATTCATGACGTCATTACCGGTTCGAGCGCCTTCGTGGGTTTCGACCCGGAGAATCTTCGAGGATAAGCTTCAGGATCTCCATAAATGCACTGATTTGAGCCAGGTGAAGCAGTTTCACGCCCAGATCATTAGGAGGAATCTCCATGGAGATCTTTACATAGTGCCTAAGCTCATTTCCGCCCTTTCTCTCTGCCGACAAATGACTTTGGCTGTTAGGGTTTTCAATCATGTTGAAGATCCCAATGTTCATCTCTGCAATACTTTAATTCGGGCTCATGTGCTGAACTCGCAACCGCACCAAGCTTTCGCTGTTTTCTCCGAAATGCGAAAAAATGGCATCCCCGCTGATAATTTCACGTACCCGTTTCTGTTGAAGGCGTGTTCAGGTCAACCATGGTTGCCTGTTGTAAGACTGATTCATAATCAAATCGAAAAATTAGGGCTTCAGTCTGATATATTTGTTCCAAATGCCCTTATCGATTGCTATTCAAAATGTGGTGTTTTGGGAGTTAAAGCGGCGATGAAGTTGTTCTTGTCGATGGAAAAGAGGGATACTGTGACTTGGAACTCTATGCTTGGTGGTTTGGCAAAAGCGGGACAAATGGGGGAAGCTCGCCAGTTGTTCGACGAAATGCCTCACAGAGATCTGATTAGTTGGAATACAATGTTAGATGGTTATGCGAAGTGCAAAGACATGACTAGAGCCTTTCAACTGTTCGAGCAAATGCCTGAGAGAAACACGGTGTCTTGGTCCACCATGGTTATGGGTTATAGCAAAGCCGGAGATATGGAAATGGCTCGAATTCTGTTCGATAAGATGCCGGTTAAAAATTTAGTCACGTGGACTATAATTGTCGCTGGGTATGCGGAAAAAGGGCTTGTGAATAATGCTAATGGATTGGTCGATCAAATGTTGGCTGTTGGACTGAAATTTGATGCCGCAGCTGCGATTAGTATCCTGGCTGCTTGTGCTGAATCTGGTTTGCTCAGTTTGGGGACGAAAGTTCACTCCATAATCAAAGGGTCTAAGTTTATTTCTGATATTTATGTGTTAAATGCATTAATCGATATGTATGCAAAATGTGGTAATCTGGAAAAAGCATTTGACTTGTTTAACAAGATGCCTAAGAAGGACCTGGTCTCTTGGAATGCCATGATTCAAGGCCTGGGTGTGCATGGCTATGGCAAGGAAGCTCTTGATCTTTTCTCCAGGATGCGAAGAGAAGGGATTCGGCCTGATAAATTTACTTTCATTGCTGTTTTGTGTGCTTGCAATCACACAGGCCTCATGGATGAGGGCATCAGTTACTTCTACTCAATGGAGGAAGAATATGGAATAACTCCGCAAGTTGAACACTATGGTTGTCTGGTTGACCTTTTGAGTCGAGGCGGTAGACTAAAGGAAGCTTTTAAGGTTGTCCAATCAATGCCAATGACACCAAATGTTGTTATTTGGGGTGCTCTTCTTGCAGCTTGTCGGACGCATAATGCTACAGAAATTCCAAAGGACCTATTAGATCATTTGGTTAAGTTAGATCCTTCTGATCCTGGAAACTACTCAATGCTGTCAAATATTCTTGCTGCAGCGGAGGATTGGAATGGAGTTGCTAATATAAGGGCAAAGATGAAGAGCATCGGTGTAGAAAAACCGTCTGGAGCCAGTTTGATTGAACTCGATGATGGGGTACATGAATTTACCGTGTTTGACAAATCACACCCAAAATCCAATCAAATATATCACATGGTTGGTAGACTAGTTGAAGATCTCCAGAAAGTTGATCATTCAAATGAAGTTTTTTCGCCAGAAAGCGGCGAGATGATTGCTGGTGGATGAAGCGCTCAGTTGGAGCTTGAATTTCATCATAAAAGCCTTTAGGATCAGAGATATTTTACAGATGGCACAGAAGACTTGACTGTTCTTCATCGATGTGGTTGGTGTATGTATACAACAAAAGATGCATGAGTTCTCCGATGTACAGACAGTATAATTAATTAGTTAATCTGATTCTTCAAATCTCTCTATCTTCGTAATATATGATTGAAGATCATCAATGAGGAAGTTGCATCAGAATGAGATAGGATCATCTAACTTAGTTTCTTTTATCCAAAATCCAAAAGCATACGTAAAGGATCCATCTTCATTGCATTTTACTGACACAACTTTCTCCATGTAGCAACACATTCTGACGAGGACTCATTTTCATTGCATTGTGATATTGACACAACTTCCTCAGCCCATCCTTCTGACACAACTTAAAAAGTCAAGTTTGAACTTGTTCTTAAATTTGAAGATAGTATATAATCTCAAAATGGAAAGTTTTGTTTTTTTTAATTAAAAAAATTGCATGTTAAAATACATGGGAAGATATAAGAAAAGAATATCGACTAAAATCTATGAAAAAATCTTTGTTGCAAAATATACTTTATGAAATTTCTTATTTCTGCAAAATAACCATCCAAAGACTTTTAGGACGTCAAAGTTGATAATTTTCACACTACTTAGACCTATACTACCATTTGATATACTCTTATGAATCCATAGACCTATACTACCATTTGATATACTCTTATGAATCCATAGAGGAGTATTTAGATCTTGTTATGATCTTATGCCACTGGGACGTCGAGATTGAAAACTATCACTTAGACTCGAATCATCCTTCCTTTTTTTAATAAAGAAAAAGTATTTAAAGGAATGCACTCATGTCCTTTCTCTGAAATTAATGTATTTATTTTGGCAACCGAGTGTTTAAATGTTTTCATTTTTCATCCTTTGCCTTTTTATATATACTCAAAAAGAGTAAGATTATCACACATAAGAGTTTTTCTTTAAAAGCAATTTAATTGTTCCAGTTTGAAATTTAATTGTACTTTACGCAACAGCAGTTACCTTCAAATGACATTGAAATACTTATATTTGGATAGTATGAAGTACACTTTAATGACATTTATTTAAACCTGATTTCACAAAACTTGTCATTTAACTTTAGAACATATTTCGAATTTAGAGAATAGAAACAACCAACAATTTTCTTACAATCAAACAATTCATATCCAATGATTTTTGTAAAAATATATGCTAGTTTTCGTTCAGTCATAACATAATCAATCAATAGTTTTTGTTTCTCATCTTGTTAGAAAAATGATGCATAATCTTTATATTTTCGTTTAGGATGTTGCACAAAAAAACAAAAATGTTATATATTTTATTTGAAATAAAATTTAGTAAATTATTAAACTTGAACAAAATAATTATTAACAAATGTTGATTTTTTATACATTCTCTTTTCTTAAACTTCCACATCATCAAAGTAAATTTTTTGTTTTTATTCTATATTAATTACCATTCATAAATTACTTTAAATGATTTATGTATTAATTAATATTTTAAAAAACACAAAATATTTATATTCAATTTAGAGGATATAGTATTAGTAAAATCTGTATATTAAAAGTGTATAATTTTGGTGAGCTCTCAGAGCTTCTCCATCCTCAGCCCTCCACCTCAGCTCCATTTATTAAACGTTTTCCTTTTTCTCTCTCCCACGATCTGTCTCGGCATTGAAGGTGAAGAAACCTTCTCTTTCTCCTGTTCTTTTTATATGTTCGATTCATGAGCCTCGCTATCCTCTTGTTGTCTGATCCATCTGTTTTCTTTTACTTTTTGTATGATTTCCAGTTTTGGTTTCTAAAGTATATCCTTTTCCAATTTTAGTTCCATATATCTCATCAATTGGTTGAACGAATGATCATTGCATAGAATTTCTATTCAACAATTTATTTTGAAATGCATTAGATCCAGATTGCTTCGATGGGTTTGTGTGGAGTGTTTGGTCTTATTGGCAGGTCCTATAAGCTTCCCGTCAGCTGGCATTTTCCAGATCGAGTACGCCGCCAAAGCCGTGTTTTCCAGATCGAGTACGCTGCCAAAGCCGTCGACATCAGTGGGTCAGTTCCTAAATCTACTACTTCTTCTTCTTCTTCCTTCTCATTTTCGTTTAGATCAGATTCGGTTGTTGGGTGTGAGGTAGGGCTGGGCAAATTACCCGAAGAACCCGTCCCGACCCGAAACCCGTCCCGAACCCGCGAAAAATTACCCGAACCCGCGGGTTCGGGTTCGGGTAATGGAATCTCATTACCCGCGGGTTCGGGTTCTAAAATAACTGAAACGGGTACCCGCGGGTACCCGAGGATATATATGTATGTATATATAATTAGACAAATACATTATATTAATTACAATTGTGCCACTCTCTAACCTTAACCCTAGTTATAGTTTTCTTATTTTTTTTCTTCCTTCCCGCAGTCCCTCTTGTCTTCCTTAGCCAACCCGTCGTCTCCTTCATCTAACCTTCTCTGCAATTGTTCGATTCACCCAACTCAAAGGCACGAAATCAACCAAATTGTCTTCGTATTTTTACCATGGTCTCGATCATCTCCTGCAATCATTCATCTCCTATAATTTATGTCTCCCTCTCGCAGTAGCAACTCCCGCAGCCGACCCACCGCTTCCTCTCCCTCATCTTCTTCCTGATACAACTCTCTTTGTTTCCATCAGCTTGCTTCTCTCCATCTCCTTCTCTTCGTCTCAACGCAACCCTCTTCGATTCCATCACTGCTCGCTTCGTCTCCCTTTCTGCAATTTTCTTCCCGATGCAACTCTCTAATGGAATCGTCTCCCTCTCGTCTCCCTGGCTGAAAGAGAGTCTCTCTTTGCTTCGTCTCCCTCTCGCATTAGCAACTCCGCCGACCTGACCAGCGAACGCTCGCTTCGTCTCCCTCTCTTAGTTTCCGACGCAACTCTCTTAGTTTCCATGACTACTCGTCTCATCTCCTCTCTGTAACTCTCTGTAGCTCTCTCTGTATCCCTTCGGGTTCGGGTACTCGCGGGTACCCGGTGCATTTGGCGGGTACCCGAACCCCGGGTACCCGAGTCTCTCGGGTTCGAGTTCGGGTAGGAATATACCTACCCGTCCGGGTTCGGGTTCCCTCAAAAATGCGGGTACCCGACCCGTGCCCAGCCCTAGTGTGAGGTGAAGCTCACAAATTAGGGTTTTGGGTTTTTATTCCTTGTCGCTTGTGACGTGAAGCTCATGGCTGCATTTTTTTATTTTGCAGGACTGTTGTTGGAATCCAGTGCAAGGATGGAATTTTCATGGTATATTTTTCGTCCATTTCCTTTCCTTTTTGCCTCAGTTTTTCTTTCGGGTCCTCGATTTGGAATTTTGGCATAAGTTGGATTAATTTAACCTTGAGCTTGTGTATTATTTTGTTCGGACTTGGATTCGTGCAAGTACTGATTGTATACATGTGCGTTTTGTTGGTATAGCATTGGAATTAACTATGAGTGTAGTTTGTTAGTTTAGTATTATGGCCTTGGTTTCCCACAAGCAAGTTGGTGTTTTATTCTTAACTTGAGATGATCATCTCTCAGATCTCCATCTTGATAATTTTCTTATTTACGTTCAATCAGCTTTCTCTACAATTAGGCATGAGAGATGAGTGGTAGTGTTAAAACTTGATTTAGGCATTGTTTTACCAAATTTTAGTTTTTTACTTGTAGGGTGTGGAGAAGCTTATTGCGTCCAAGATGATGCTACCAGGTTCCAACAGGAGAATCCATTCAGTTCATCGTCATGCAGGCATGGTATGATCGTTTCCTTTTCTCTGTTTTTAACCCTAGAGAATTAGTTTCTAAGCTCTAAATATCATTGTTGGATATTTTCTTTACCATGGTCATTGTTCCGATTATGTATATGTTTCTTTTCATGGTCTTGACTGTTTCTGTGTGGCTTACTAGGCTGTTGCTAGATTAGCAGTTGACGGAAGGCAAATTGTTGCACGGGCTAAATCTGAAGCAACAAATTACGACGGTTTGTATCTACTTGTTATGTTGAGAAAGAAAACGACTATAGATATATGGAGGTGGATTATATCATTTATTTGACACGAAAAGTTTATTAAACGTTTCAATGATATTCGTTTATAATTTTTTTTATTGCCTGTTGTTTCTTATTACGAAGTGATGAATTTTTGTACATGTGGTGAAAGATGATCCCACAAACAATGTAGCCGATACTATTTTCTCGAAGCTCGGGATGCAGCTTCACAGAAAGGATAAACATCCGATTGGGATAAACACAAAATATTTATATTAAATTAGATGATATTTAGTTATTATACAACTAAATAAATAAAAAATTAGTAAATTAATGAATAATTTAAAAATATAAAATGTTTATTTATTTATTTGAAATAAAATTATGTAAATTCTTAAACTTTCATAAAATAATTATTAAAAATATTGATTTTATATATATATATTATTTAAAATTAGTCAATAAAATAATTATTAAAAATATTGATTTTAGTTTTATATATTATTTAAAATTAGTCATCTTGAAAAAAAAATTATCTTATTTTAATAAATTTAAATTTTTAAAAACTACAACGACAATTATTTAAATTTATATACTATTGAAAAAAAATTTGGAATGAAAAAAAAATAATGATCATGATATCATTTATCATATCTAATTAATGTCTATTTTAATTTAGATTCAATCTATATCTTAATTAATATATATTTCTCTATAATTGAAATAAATAAATAAATAAATAATAACATCATATATTAAATTTTTACAAAAAAAATATCTATATAAAATAAAGTATATAAATAAACGATGATATATCATAACTTATTTTGAATTTTTATATATATTTCAAATTCATCTTTATAAAATAAAATTTTATCCGCCCGATGCGCGAGTCATAACCTAATAAACTAACTTTCTTAAACAAAATGGGCCATTAAAACGATAGGATAAAAAAATGAAAATCTATATATAAAAAATTCATAAATTTGGAGGTTTCTCATGCATTCTCTTCTCTCAAGCTTCCACATCATCAAAATAATTTTTTTGTTTTTATTCTACATTAATTACCATTCATAAATTACTTTAAATTAATTATATATTAGTAATATTAATATTTTAAAGAAACACAAAATATTTATATTAATTTAGAGGATATTTAATTCTTATATATGTAAATAAATAAAAATTTGGTAAATTAATAAAAATAAAAAAGTTATATATTTATTTGAAATAAAATTTAATAAATTATTAATTTTGAACAAAATAATTATTAACAAATATTGATTTTTATGCATTCTCTTTTCTCAAGTTTACACATTATCAACGTAATGTTTTTATTCTATATTAATTACCATTCATAAATTACTTTAAATGATTTATATATTAGTAATATTAATATTTTAAAGAAACAAAAAATATTTATATTAAATTTGGAAGATATTTTAGCTATTATACATGTAAATAAATAAAAAAATTAGTAAATTAATAAATAATTAAAAAACAAAAATGGTTATATATTTATTTGAATGAAATTCAGTAAATTCTTAAACTTTAACAAACTAATTATTGAAAACTATTTATTTTAGTTATATATATTATTTAAAATTAATTATCTTGAGAAAATTTAATTTTAAGTATTTTAATAAATTTTAATTTTATAAAACTACATTTACAAGTATTTAAAACTATATATATTATTGAAAGGAAACATTTGAAATGAAACAAAATTAATGTTCTATCATTTACAATATCTAATTAATGCCTATTTTAATTCAGATTCAATCTATCTCTTAATTAATATAATTTTTCTCCATAATTAAAATAAAAAAATAAATAATATTTTATATTAAAGTTTACAAAGAAAATGATTCATGAAAAATTAAAGTATATAAATAAACGAAGATAATATCATAAATTATTCTAAATTTATATATATATTTCAAATTCATCTTTATAAAATAAAATTTTATCCGCACAATTTCGAGGATTAAAACAGTATTATGAAATTTTAAACGGTCTCCCAAAATCACAAGGTATATAGGTAAAATATAATTCTTTAAATTCATAGTTGCCATCTTCAATCATAATTTTTATAAATGATATATTTCTAAACAATTCTTATGATATATGTATACTTTGATATTAGTCAAACCATCAAGATATGATTAAATGGAATATGGTATGATTACCTATAAAAGTCATATAATTTGAGTATTATAGAAAAACCAATATCAAAATCTACAAATGCACATGTTTTGTCCAAAAAAATATAAACTTTTCCAAAAACAAAATACATATATCACCAAATATTTCCATTGAAACACATAAATAGATATAGAAGAAGAAACAATAGAGAATATTTAATAATCCATGTATATTAAATAGCCCGACATAAATTATTTTTTAAATATTTAATAATCCATGTATATTAAATAGCCCGACATAAATTAAATGAGCTAAAAAGCCTGGATAATTTTATTCTTTAGCCAATATTTTGGTAATTTTTATTTATTGGTCGCACTTTTAAAAAAATATTATTAACTTGATAATCATTTTTCATAGTCACATGTTTAATTCTTTTCAATTTTTGGAGAAGAAAAATAACAATAGACATATTTTTATATCGTTTATATATATAAAACAAAAGATATTAAATTTTTATACTTTATTAAACAATAAAACGACAAAAATACAAACAGAAAAGCCTAAAGATTTAACAAAAAAATGAACAAAAAATGAAAATCAAAGAAAACGACGCTTCAAATGTTGGTATCTATTATATTCGACAGGACAAACAACTATTCTTTGAGTTGGTAACTCAAAACGACAAAGTGGACATTGATTTCCTTTCTGAAGCCATTCTTCAATACAAACTGTATGGAAGACATGAGAACATGGCATTTTGATTACTTCATCCCCAAGAAATATTCCTTCTTGACAGATCGAACATGGCTCCAGTAAATCCATTTCATCCCCTTTTACTTTTAATCGTTCCAATTCCCTAATCGATTCTCAATCAATTTCTATCTGACCATTGAAAAACCTAATCCCATACTCGATTGCCTCCGCTCTTGCCTTTTTAGCTGTTTTAGTAAACTCTAATGGAATCCTTTTGACGCCCATTTTTGCCATCAAATATTGAATGCATGTATCCCATTGTGGCAATGATAATATATCTTCGTTGTTTTCCACACGTTGTCGTATCATCTCTGTCATCTTTTCATCTATCATTTTCCATAACTTTTCATCCTTTTGATCTTGAAGCTTCGTCTGGTACTCCACGCTTGATATCCTTTTTATTTTCTTGACACAGATTCTGATCGGTACCCATTTACGCCCCGACCATGAATTCACATATTTCTTCACATAATCCAAGAATTTATCGACTATTATGACCTTTTCTTGGACTGTCAGACCGATCAATGGTATGTTTTCATCCATCTCGCTTACCAGAATGTTACACTTAATATCGTTGCGAGATTCGAACAAGGAAAACTGAATCGATATTCATTAACTTCATCTGGAAGAAACCGATCCAGTGTGATGTTGTTTCCACAGTTGAGTTTGTTAGAGTAAACACTCTCAACTTTGAGTTTGAAGAAGAACTGGTTGTACGGAACAGTGTCCTCATCCTCTGTCGGATCATTTATCCTCTTATCAGGGAAGTGGATGACTATTCGTTCAACGAAGTTATACATTACCATCCACGGCCCGTACATTGGCGTCCTAAGCTTACGAGTTAAAGGCCGCATCTTTGGAATTACTTTGCATGACATATGATCAATACAGCCACAACTTTGACAAAACCTTCCAATTTTCAAATACTTAAATTGAACAAATGATCTTTTACGTTTCTTGCCGATGAAGAAACCAGGATTCAGAGGCTTCTTCAAGTCTATTTCAGCACGAACGTAGAAATGTCGTTTCATGGGACTAACGTAAGCACCGTCGAGTGGTTTATCACTGAGACAACGACCGATCCGTCGAGACTCTTATTCAGTGTAACGTGCCAATGGCAATCCTTCGACCTTGATCCAAAGCAACCGTGAAATCAATATGGCAAAGAGGAACATGTGATGGCCATTCCTTGATCACCAAGGTAATGCCCTTCACATGCCATGGATTTGCCAGAACTTTCTTTGGATCTGATTCTAATTCAAAGTTAAACAAAATGAAATCTTTTTCAAAGGAGTAGACAATCATGTCGTCGGAGGGATTCCATCGTCGACGCAATGAAGTTTTGGTAACTTCGATTGACAATGGAGTTGCGGTGGTGTAAAATTTTCCGACGAGAACAATTGGATCTGTTGTTGCTTGCATGTCTGCTTTTGTCAATAACTCTGAATGTTGTGTTGCTTTAACTCTTAATGCTTTGTTCTTTGGTCTGTCATTATATTTATATACATACATTTTCATAACCTAATAGAGAAAAATCCGGAATCCTAAAAATCCTAACTTCCAGGAATCCTAAAAATCCTAACTTACTAATTGAGAAAAATCCGAAATAATAACTTCTTATTTTAATTCTGTTGGATTTAATTGGTTTTAAACAGATTACTGGGATTAACAATTGCATTAGGAGATTTATTTGACCTGTTCGCATACATGATGACCGAGCATTTAGGTAGGTTCGTTATTATTAATTATTATTTTAAATAATATAAATTAACACTGAGGTATTTTTGTTATTATTTTATGTTTAATTAATTTTTACCCCAAAAATTGGATATGAACTGCAACAGATTATTTGTTGTCTTGTTGATTTAATTACGTTAATCATTATACATTATTATAACAGTTTGACAAACAATTTAAAATTTTAAAAACCTTAACTTACTTAGAAATATGATCGGTGCATGATATAGTCTTTTATACTGAATAAATATCATAGATTTTTGAAGATTAAATTAAAATTTCATAATATAATTAGTAATCAAACATTCGTCTGCTGTTGCAATCTGGGTTTGATTATTTGAACAAATATATATATATATATAGATAGATATATATATTCAAAGTAATGATCGGTCCACATGGTAAAAGTAGTGCCAAATGGTAATTCAATAGCATTTATATAATGTGTCACATACAATATTAATTTTTAAAAATATTATTTGGATGAAAAAACAAAGTTACAACGAATAAATAACATTAAAATTTGGGAAATTGAATATGAGAATCACATCGATCTTGAGATAAAATAGGACACTTAATGAATTGAGAGGCAAAAGTATCAACACAAAGATAAATCTGATAAAATTGAAAATTATGAGACGAATCTTTATTGCATTTAATTCCCGGAGTAAACCCTAATGCTCCTTCGATCGTCTTCTTTATATCTTTCATGCGTAAAACTCATCGTTCGGTTTGATTCCTATATATATATATACATCATTATATGTAATATATGTATGTATATTTATAATATGAATGATAACAATATGTATATATAATGGACCATCTTTGGAGAGGATTTGAAGGAGATTAGCTTTCTGTTTGAGTTTGAGAGCGAGTTTGAAGTAGTCATGTTGGTCGGGTTCTGATTCGGCACATGTTCCATGTTTCGTCTATTCGTGCGTCCAAAATTTTATACCGTCGTTGTTTGGACACGATAATGTTGGTCATTCCGTTTGTAGATCATTCACTAGATCTGATATCTATTCATATGATATAATGATAATGACATGAAAACTCTTTGTTATAATTAATTTTCTTGGAAAATATATATATGTTTTGTTGTATTGAAACCAATATTAATAAGGCCAATTTTACATAATCCTTTAAACATTATGTTGTTCGGTATATAAAATATGATATGAACTTTTATATATGGCTAAATCGTTGACATGTTATTAGAAATTGATTTATCCTCATTTTGAATATTCTTTTGTTACAACCTTAGTTATAATTTGCATGTTTCATATCAATTATTAATATAAATAATTAACATCAATATACGGGTGTATATTCTAAACTTTTTAGATTGATTAAGAAACAAATTCAATATTAAACTGATTAATCTCGAATTTATTGAAATCAAATTATCCAAAAAAACACAAACCTGAGATTCGTCAAACTCGCTGTCAGGATTGCGATTTTGAGGCCAACCTCCGGTTTTGTAGTTCGGCCAAAGACCGTGAATGCCAAAATCTGCCGCAGGTTTTCTTGTCTTTGGATAGCAACAACTGCGTCTCGAGTCGCAATATGCTCCTGGCCACTGCATCACAAACATATATATATATTCATATATACACACATATACATATATATGTTTATATATAAACACACAAATATCAATATATATACATATACATAACTGTTGAACGAAGTAGAAAAAATCGAAAGTTTGGGCGAAACATAAGAGAGAATTTAGATTTTATTTTTTGAGGAAAATTTAGAATTAATAAAGGAAAAGACTTTGTGAAAATGGAGTTTTGGATTGAATGAATGAATGAATGACTTTTTTATATCACTTTAATCGTTTGGTAAAACATGACGTGTGGGGAACAAATAATATGCGACTAAGTATTTATTCATTAACGTTATAATTTCGTACAAGCATGTCATTTCGCCTTATTCACATTTACGTCGTAACTCATTTATTTTAATATTTTATTTTTGTTTTTGTAATATATAAAGTTAATAATGTGATAATAATTGTTCAACTTACATCTCTTTAGTAATACTTTTCACAATAAGCTTAAATTTCAAATCATTTGAAATTATTTATGATATATAATAAGTAGACGAGAAGCGTAGTGCATCAAGTTTATCTTCTACTTGTTAAATTAAATTTATATATTAAAAGTCTGTAAAATCTCTCTGACTTCTCAACCATTCTCGATTCTCATTGTTCCACGTCAGATTCACTTCTCCCCACGATCTCTCCCTCCCCCTCACGATCTCTCTCCCTCCCCCACACGATCTCTAGGTGAAGAAACCGTTGGAAGGCCCAAGATACTAAAAGGGAAATGGGTGATCGGCGGGCGGCGGGTAGTGAAGACGAGGTGTGTCGGTGTAAACCCTACGAGAAGCGACACAAAGAGATTCCAAGAGCTCCGAGCTCAAAATCAATGGCATCTAGGGTTTCTTCGAAGCTTAAACCAAAGGGAAAAGCTTCCAAGGGATCATCTTCTTCCTTAGATCAACAATCGAAGTTTCAGGTGGCGAAGGAATGGACCAACTGGACATTGAAGACGGCGAAGGTCGCGACTCATTACGGATTCATCCCTCTGATCATCATCGTAGGCATGAACTCCGATCCTAAGCATAATCTCTTCCAACTCCTCAGCCCTATCTGATTCTTCCATTTCTTCGTTAGCTATGGCGGATCAGGTTCTTCTCTGGTTTGCCTTCATCTCCTTAAGTATGTAATCGCGGATTTGTCGAATATTCATCATCTTTCGAACGGTTTTCGTTAGGGTTTTGATAAATTCTGTATGGATTATTAAAATCAATGCAAACAGTATTCGATTACTAAATCGATCAGAAATCAGATCACAGTATAATCTGGGCAGTGAATTCTCAGGAAAAAAAACGAGGCACCTCCTTCAAGATGCGAAACCCTATCACCTAAACATCGACCCTGCAAGAATTTGAGGTATTTTTTGCGAGTTCACACTCCATTATTTGTCTTTCTCAGCACCAATTTACGCTACCCTACGTTCCTTCTATTTGTCTATTTCGTTTCACCTTCTCTTCTTCATTCTAGGGTCTTTTTTATGCCTACAAGACAGAGCTGGAGCCGCTGTCGATCTCCTCTTCGAATCCGACCGAATGGCCTCAGATAAGAGAAGGTATGGATTCGTTCTCCTCATCTCGGCTTTTTAAATCGAACCCTTGGAAGCTCGAAATTCCGTCCGATGGGGTTCTCTTGGCTCTCCAAGTTCTTCTACTCCACCTGAAGAACTTGTCATGGTTCTTGAAGTTGTTGGGTATGCTTCCTTTTGGATTTCACTTTCTTCTGATACAGAAATTCTTCATGTTTATGATGAAACATACATTTCTTTTACTGTCTATGTTTTCCCAAATCAAGGAAAGATAATGAGTCCGGACATGTTCTTAATTTAGTCCAATAACAGCTTTTTGTTATTTAAAAACAAAAAAAATAAAGCTTTTCTTGTTATTTTCAGGGTAATGATTGATGCATATAGGGCATGAAATCACCAGGCTTTCAATGTTGGTGCGGCAGATTGATTAACTTAATCTTCATTAATCAAAAGGATCCTGAAACTTACATATCCAGAAAATCTTTTTAAGTCATGTTCAGATTGGTTACATAATGGGTTATCTGTATATTTTCAGATTGGTTGGCCTACTTCAATCCCTACCAGCGCGAAAGGCGGCTTTGTAAAGAGTGTGTTGCGAGAGAAGGTCATAATCTATCTTGAACATGATATAAATTTGTTGCTTGTAATAAATCCTTTAAAATAAAGTTTTGATAATTTCATTCCAAGTTGTTGAACTTCACATTAATTTGTTGACAGAAAAAATGCAATGATTAAGCTTCTGCTGTCAGAACGCTTACCTCTAAGGACGTTGTTTGCTTTATGTATTCCGTATAGCACAAAAAAACCTTTTCTCATTGTTTTTGTCTTTATGTTGACATATTACAGATCCATTGTTGAGCAGCTTGGGCAAGAAAGAGCTTTGAATGTTAAGGTAATTGGGAACGATGAAGTAGAACAGAGTCTTTATGGACAACCTGTTCTTGGCTAAGGAGTGTCTTCAAGTCTAGATGATCAATTACTAAAGGAAGCGAAAAAAGCAGGTGTTCATCCATGAGACTATTCAAAACTATTTCTATAGTTAAGAATTTGCCTTACAATTCCATTAGAGATCTGTCCGGAATTTATACTCCTCCTTTGTTCTTTTTATGGCTAGCTTCTGTTGAGAAACAAAGGGTAGCGGAAGAGGTTGCATCGATGCTAAAGCTAAGTGTTGACCTTGACACAAGCTCCTTTGAAAGGTTGAACTTTCTTTTTCCGATAAAAACGAAAGCATACATAGTGCTGATTTCTTTCTCACATTTTCTTTCTCTGTGAAAAATTTTCCGCTTAGAGAAAATTGTTGTTGCCTAACGTGCTGCAGCAGAATATGGTGCCTTATCTATAAAGTCAATCTGGAGCTGCTGCTGCACAGATGATAGGGACAAAAGAGGCGAGGTCCATCCTGTGTGATGTGCTAGAGGAAAACATCCCAGGGTATGGAGACCCTAAATTGCAAATTCGAGTTAACGAGCTGTTAAGGGAAGTGGATTCGCCTCCACAGGAAACGGTGTTCACTTCCATTGTTATGGACCACGAAGCTTGTCTCGAAGACGTAGTTGTTGAAGGGCTTGATCAGTTTGTGAAGGAATGGACGAGGCCCTCTAGGACCAGAAGATTACCCATCTTTGAGGAAATGTTGCCCTGGAGAGATCAACTGGTTTGTTGATGTCTTCTATTTTGCTTATACACGTAGGAATTGTATTGGTTGTTTAGATGACTAACATTTTATATACGAATATGGATTCTTAACAATGCGAACATGTGAAGATTTGTGGGACTACGGCTTATGTGGCTCAGACATCATGGATTCGAACAGTTGTGGTGCGACTTTTGCTATCGAGATTGTTTCCGAAGAGTTTGAGGGTAAGAGATTGCTAGAGATATTCACTAATAAGTTCGGTCATTAAATTGACATCATATGATATGTTCTATGTAACAATATATTGCCTAAGACATATTTTTTTATCGTGATCTATGGTACCCACAAAATTTATAATTTTTTCTAAGTATTTTTTCATCTTTATATAAGAAAAAATAATTATTAAAAATATTGATTTTAGTTATATATATTATTTAAAATTAGTTATCTTGAAAAAAAAAATTTAACTTATTTTAATAAATTTTAATTTTAAAATAATATGATTCCAAATATTTAAACTTATATATATTATTGAAAGAAAACATTTGGAATGAAAAAAAAATTAATGGTCATAGTATCATTTACCATCTCTAATTAATATCTATTTTAATTTAGATTCAATATATCTTTTTATTATATAATTTTTTTCTATAATTGAAATAAATAAATAAATAAAATTTCATATATTAAATTTTTACAAAGAAATGATCTATGAAAAATTAAAATATATAAATAAACTAAGATAATATCATAACTTATTTTAAATTTACATATATTTTTTAAATTCATCTTTATAAAATAAAATTTATTAGTACAATACGAGGATTATAACCTAGTATAGATAATATACCACCATATTTAACAAGGCAAGTGTCACGGCACTAGAATCTACTATAGACCGTGACCGGCAGTAAGTCACTCACTCACTCAGCCTTTCCGAATTGAACACGCACAAAACCCTCTTTCTGTGGAAATGCTCGGACTTTTTATTTATTCTGTCCGTATGGACTACTTATGGGCAGGGACAAGCCCCCACTGCCTGGGCGGTTACAAGGGTCATTTATTCCCGTAGTTATGGCCAATTATTCGACCGTTACATAATCCAACATTCATGGTCCGTTTGACTCGGCCGTTACAGAATCCCAGCAGTTACTCGGCCGTTATCCCACGTTCGCCACTCTTGTTAAGGTTCGTAACCGTCAGTCCAGCCCAGCATTCATCCGTCCAGCTCACCCGTCGTCCGTCCAGCTCATCACCCGATCGTCCAGCTCCGCAACTTCTGTCCGTCGGGTCCAGCATCAAGTATCGGTCCGGGCCAGCACGATGGCCACGGTCTCGGGCCGTACCGCCCCCACGGTACTCCCTCGGTCCCCTTGTCATACGCTCCGGCGTACGTGTTCATACGTTGTGACGCAAGGTACGCCCATCACAACGTTCGTCCCTCCGGACGCGGTCCACCCTAGGACCCAGGGTGTTACAAACCACCCCCACCAGAAGAGCTTGACGCCCTCGTCAAGAACTCCCGGATCTTGTCCTCGAACTGCCATAACGTGGTGTCACGCTCCCACGAGGCCTCAGTTTCGGGACTTCCCTTCCAGTGCACCAAGAACTCGATTCTACGATTCTTCTTGCTCTGGCCCTTGACTCTCCGATCAAGGATTTTCTCCACTCCACGGTCGAACTCCTTTCGAACCGTTGGCGGATTCCGCAAGACCTGTGGATGGATCGCTCCTGGATCCTGCACGAAAGGCTTAAGGTAACTCACATGAAATGTCGGGTGTACCTTTAGCCTCTCCGGCAACTCTAGCCGATACGCCACAGCCCCAACCTTTTCCTTCACCAGGAAAGGTCCGTCATACCTCGGGACCAATGCTCGTTGCGTGTTTTTGGCACTGATTGCGTCAGGGACTAGGTTATGCTTTCCGGGTTTGTGTTCCCACGAGAAATCATACTCCTGCAAAAATTCCTGCCATCTCGCCTGCTTTGCGGACAGGTTTTTCTGGGTCTGGAAGTATGTGTTGGCAACATTGTCCGTCTTTACCACGAACCGCGTCCCCAGCAGATAGTGCCTCCAGATCCGTAGGCAGTGCACCACGGCCAGCATCTCCTTTTCGTGAGTGCTGTATTTTTCCTCGGCCGGTTTCAGCTTCCAGCCCTCAAATGCCACCGGATGCCCATCCTGCACCAGAACACCACCCAAAGCTCGGCCGGACGCATCAGTGTGTACCTCGAATGGACGGTCGAACTCTGGGAGCTTTAGGACTGGCTCGGAGGATACTGCCCTCTTCAGATCCTCGAACGCCTCATGACATCGTTCCGACCATGTCCACCGTTCGTTCTTCTTTAAGAGGTCGGTCAGTGGGGCCACCCGTTCCGAATACCCCTTGATGAATTTTCGGTAATAATTTGCTAGTCCCAGGAAAGACCGTAGATCCGGTACCGTCTGAGTAGGTTCCCAATTGAGGATGGCCCGAACCTTGGCTTCGTCCATCCGAATGCACCCCTCCGAGATTTTATGTCCGAGGAACATAATCTTGGTCTGTCCGAACTCGCATTTCTCCTTCTTAACATACAGGTCGTGTTCCCGTAGTTTTTTAAACACCAACCTCAAATGTTCGACGTGCCTTTCTATTGTGTCCGAATAAACCACAATGTCGTCAAGGTAAACAACAACGAATTTATCAAGGAATTCGTAGAGTACCTCGTTCATCAGGCGACAGAAGGTGGCTGGGGCGTTCGTCAACCCAAACGGCATTACCAAGAATTCGTATGCACCATATCTCGTTACGCAGGTGGTCTTTGATTCGTCACCGTCCGAGATGCGAACCTGCCAATACCCTGATCGCAGGCCAAGTTTAGCACCTTGGCCTTCGCAAGTCTGTCGAACAGATCATCCGTCCGCGGTATTGGGTACTTATCCTTCACCGAGACTTTGTTCAATGCCCGGTAGTCCACGCACATTCGCATCGACCCATCCGCCTTCTTTTGGAACAGCACCGGGGCTCCGTATGGGGCCTTGGACGGCTGAATGAACCCAGCGTCCAACAGCTCGTCCAGTTGTTTCCTCAATTCGGCCAACTCAGCCGGACCCATTCGGTACGGGGCCTGGGCCGGTGGTTTCGATCCAGGGACCAACTCGATGGTATGGTCGACTGGCCTACGCGGCGGTAATTTCCTTGGTAGCTCAGGCGGCATCCTGTCCGTAAATTCCACCAGCACATCCGCGACTGCGTCCGGGACCTCAGTCACTTTCCCAGGCTTGGTTTCGACAAGGGCAACAACGACGGTAGTTGTGCCCTGCCGAACACCTCGCTTCAATTGAAGCGTTGATAGTAATCCGGTCGTTGCTTTGGCCTTTCCCTGGGCCACTTGCGCTTTGACGAAGCACGGCTTCGTCTCATCCCCAATGAACACGCCACCCAAATGTGGCATCACTACGGCTTTGGTGCGCCTGAGAAAGGAGTTGCCCAGAACCAGTTCATAATCATCAATGTTGACGACAATGAACTCTAGTGGTCCGGACCATTCCCCGAACTCGGTCACTACCTCTTCTGCAATTCCCAACGCCGCACTCGCGCCAGAATTGACAGCCTTCATAGTGTTCTGTGTCGGACGCATAGTCAGGCCCAATTCCTTGGCAACGTTGGCCTTCAAGAAATTGTGGGTGGCTCCCGTGTCCACCATGGCCTTGATTTCCTTCC
>CM071864.1:46752489-46774480 GCA_036759665.1 Gynandropsis gynandra | reverse complement strand
TGTCCCCAAGATGCTCATTCTCGGAGGGTTTCCTTCTTTGGCTTCTGGAGAAGATGAATGGAGGTATGTGTATTATGAAGGTCTGCCACAGAACCAAAGCGGGAATGACTGTGGTGTTTTCTCCTACAAATTCGTAGAAGCCTCGTTATTAAATGATAGGAATCTGTTTCGCTTAATTTGCGACGACAAGGTTACTTCCATGCGTGAGAAGATGGCGGCTGATATAATGGAGAACGTACCATTGAACTCGAAGAAAACTAACTTGATATTTGGTATATTGTTTTTTTTTATTGGTAGATGTAAACATTTGGTACATTATTTTTTTTAATATTTGGTACATTTTTTTTTTAATATTTGGTACAAGGGTCACAGAGCCTCATACGACCCTTGCGACCCATGCGACCCTTGCGACCCATTTGTCCATTTCGACCCATTATTTACAAATAATATGAATAAAATTTTGAAAGTAATATGAATAAAATTTTGAAAATAATAATTTATCAAGTTATTTACAAATAATTGACTCAAATATCAAAGCTTTTTATTTTACCAATGCCACATTCATTCATACAAGGGTCTTATGTGTTCCCATTAGACGTCCATGGGTCATGTTTGGTCGCATGAGTCGTCCATGGGTCATATGTGATCATATTGGATGGCATGAGTCGTACAAGGGTTATGTGTGGTCGCATGAGTCGTACCCGTTTAAACCTGATTATAATTTAATCCGATTGAGCATCGCATAACGGGTCATATTGGGTCATAATCTTACGAACAATAGATGCAAAATAAGACATTTTCAACGTTTAAGTATTGATTACATAAGATCTCAAAGGTTACAAAGGTCACAAAAGTTACATATGGTTACATAAGGTCTCAAAGGTCACAATGGTTAACAAAAAGGAAAGAAAAAAGTTGAAGAAGAAGAAAAAGACAAAAAGAAGTTCGAGAAAAAAAAGGAAAGAAAAAAAGGTCAAATTTGCCGAAGTTTAAAGACACATCGGAGACCTTCCCCGCAAGAAGAGTCGTGTGTGACTTCTCCAAGCCGCAAGAAATGCTCCATTGACATTTCGGGCTTTGAGTCATGTATGGTGAGTTCCACGGTAGCAAATGACCTCCAACCGTGACCTTAGGTAACACGGATACAGCTTGATGTCTGAGTCCGCCGATTACCAAGACCTTATGTAGTGCAGATACATCACAAAGTCCTCCATCCAAGTTGTAAGTACTTGTGTGTATCTGCATACAGACTGAGTCCGACGATTACCAAGACATTGAGTAACAAATAGACATCACGATGCCCTGGGTCGACCATGTGACGTTAACGGTCACAAGGTAACAAGGATTTTTCAGTGAATTTAGGGTTAGATGTTAGAAATCGCCCTTTTGAGAGAATGAAAGACTCGAAACAAGAGATGATTTGGTGGCTGTTGTAGCTTTTCGGTTTTTCCTCCTCTATTTATAACGAAAAATAAATGGACTCCTAAAATTCCAAAAAGACAATAAATACAAAGAATGACCAAAATGCATGTATTGACCACATTAAAGAACCTATAATATCGGTATTCAATATGGCATTGGTAAAATAAAAAGCATAGCTAACATGTGGAAAAAGCAGTAGTCTGACATTGAAAAGACTAGTCGAAATGGTCAGAAGGGTCGCAATGGTCGGAAGGGTCGCAATGGTCGGAAAGGTCGCACAGGTCCAACATATTTTGATTTGAGTTGTATTTTCAAAATTTTATTCATATTATTTGTAAATAATTTGTAAATAATAAATTAGTATCGCAGGGGTCCAAAGGTCGCAGAAGGACAAGGGTCGCAGGGGTCCAAGGGTCGTAGAGGAACAAGGGTCGCAGATGGACAAGGGTCGCAGGGATCCAAAGGTCGCAGAGGAACAAGGGTCGCAGAGGGACAAGAATCACAGGGGTCCAAGGGTCGCAGAAGAACAAGGGTCGCAGAGGGACAAGGGTCGCAGGGTCAAACTGGGTCGCTGGGTCGAACTGGGTCGTAAGATCGTAGGGGTATTTTGGGAATATCAAGATTTATAAGGGTATTTTTGAAGTTAAAAATTTTTTCTTTTTTCGAGAAGAGTATTTTTTAAGTGTTTTAGAGGGTATTTTTGAAATTCCTCCATTTATAATTTAGAAAAATATAACACTAAATTTATAAATTACAAAACTTCGTTTGATATATCTTTCATTTTAATACTATATGTTATTATCTCACGTTGAATTTTAAATTTCATTAATAAAAATATTGACGAACCTTTTAACTATAAATGTTACTACACGTAACACGATATAATGTATATACATATATATATATATTATTTATTTAATTTATATGTACTAATTTTTTAATAAATTAAAGAATAGATAATATATATAAAAATGGTCAATTTCACAAATAACCTTAAAATAATTTAATATTGATAACTTGAAATCTACGATTTAAAAAAATAGCTTAAAAAATACCTTTATAATATTCATATTTCCAAAAGATCCATGCGATTCATGCCGATCCTCGACCCTACAACCCAACGATCCAGTGTGATCCAGCGACCTTACAATCCAGTGACCCAAAATCGTCGGAAATCGCTCGAAATCACCGGAAATCTTTCGGAAATCGCTCGAAATCATCGAAAAGCGTTGGAAATCGCTCACAAATCGTCGGAAAATCGCTAAAAATCACCAGAAACTGCTAAAAATCGCTAGAAATCGCTCGAAATCACTAAAAATCGTTAGAAATCACTCAAAAATTGTTGAAAAACGCTCAAAATTGCTGAAAATCGCTCGAAAATGGAAGAGAATCGCTCTCAACTTCGTTTCTCTCCTTTCAAACTTACAATAGATTTCATTTTATTAACAAAAATGTCAAAACCGTATGTGTTTTCACTAACAAAATATAATGGTACATATGTTCTTTCTCCAATTTTTTTCATGAGGTTTACGAGGGTCCTACAAGAAAATTAAGATTTAGGGACTGCAAAATCCGTCCCTAAACGTGTATAGGGACGGCCAAGAGGCGTTCGCAAATGAGCGTCGCAAAATGATATACGTCCCTAATTCGTCTGCAAATAAGGATAGAAATTTCAGTCCGCAAACCGTCCGTAATTGCAGACCACCAAGCCATTCGCAAATCGAAAGGAAAACTCAGAGAATTTTTTAAAAAAAATTAGGGATGAGCAGCCCGTCAGCATTTGCGGATGCCCAAGTTCGTCCCCAAATTTACGGGCGGCCCGTCCGCATTTGGGGATGCCCAAGTCCGTCCTTAAATTTACGGGCGGCCCATCCGCATTTGCGGACGCCCAAGTCCGTCCCCAAATTTGGGGATGGAGACGGGCCGCCTATCCTTAATTATTAAAAAAATCGAAATTTAATTTAATTTAATTTAATTTTAAATGTTTTTATAAATAACAATAATTTATTAGACTTGGGACAGTCATCAGACTCAAAATCGTCATTATCGGTATCGAAATCGTCGATATCGGAACTCAGGACCACCGCCGGAACTCAGGACGAGCGGTGGTACTCGAGACGGTAGTCGAAACTCGGGACGGGTGGTGAAACTCGGGACGACCATCGGAACTAGGGACAGTCGTTTGTAAACCATCCATAATTACGGACGGAAAGAAAACGATCGTCCGTAATTGGGTACGAAAAGAAAACGACCGTCCGCAATTGGGGACGGAAAGAAAACGATCGTCCATAATTGTAGACCACCCGTGGCCGTCCGCAAATTTACGGACGGACACCTCGGCTGTCCCCAAATTTGCGGACGGACACCTCGGCCGTCCGCAATTGCGGATCGCGTGGTTGTCCGCAAATTTGCGGACCGCTTGGTCGTCCATAAATGTGCGGACCATCCGTCTCGAGCTTTCTCTATTCGTGATCTGATACCATCCGTGTGTCCCGAACCTTCTCCATCTGTGACCCGAGTGTTGGATGGACAGACGGTACCAGGTCACCGATGGAGAAGACTTGGGATGGAGAGATGATATGCATGATTTGTGAATCTGTGATATTCATGATTTGCGAATCTATGATATGCTTGAAGAATCAGAAAACTAAGAAACGTGGAATATCTATGATTCAAGATCTATGATATACATGATTTTGTGAAAGTAAGAAACGTAGAAAATCACATAAAATCGAATCGAAAAGTAAGAAACGTGGAAAATCACATAAAATCGATCTGATTGATTTTTCGATGATGTTTTCGCCGTATGCTAGCTACTGTTAAATCCCTAATGCTAACGGGACCGTCGTATGCTAGCAGTTGTTAAATCCCTAAGGCGGTATCTATCGATTCTCGGTTAATCGGGATACAATAAAAATATCTATCATTGCAAATAATGGGATCTAACAGCAATAGTCGAGCATAACTGAGAATAACCGATATCAATACCCGATATCAATGTTGCATGAAGACTGGTAGAGAACAATGTACTGGATTGATCTGCCATGAGATTGCTATATAGATTGTTATATGATAGCAATTCTCATAATGATTATGATATATGTAATTTTATGACTTGAGATCGCCAGAGATCTTAACATAAGCAATTGCATGTTTCGACACAATCAAACATCACTCGTAAATGGGTCGATAAACAAGATAGTGATCGGGTATGCAATTTATCGTATGTTGTTTGATCAAGATAAAGTTTTTTCCTTCCTATATAACATGATTGATGTCATGAGCTCACAGATTGAACTAGATGAGTATGATACGTTCCATGACTCATGTTCAATCTAGACATCAAGGACAAAGGATTAATGTACATAAATCACGAGATTGGTAATGTCGAGTCATAATAAACATTCTCATTGTATATCTCATTCATTAACATATAGACATTTTGAGTCTTTCACCTTGCAATCAAGCATTCTTTAGTAAAATAGATAAGGAAATCGAGCCAAGGACATACAAAGAAGTGCAAGAAAGCTATGAATGTCGATAAGTCGTCCTAAAGCAATCCCCAAGAGGAAATATGGACGTCATGGATTAGGGACTGCGACCCAGGGACGTCCGTAAATTACGGACGACACTCGATCCCGTCCCTAATTCGGGATGCCCTCGGTGTCCGTTTCCAATTCATCTGTAATTGCGGACCGCTTAGGGACTGTTTGTCCGTCCGCAAATTTAGAGACGGATTAGGGACCGATATTTTTTCTCATCCCTATTTCATCTCTATTCCGTCCGTAAATTTAGGAACGGACTGATCAGTCCGCAAAATCTGTTTGCAATCTTCAAATTTATAGTAGTGAATATACATAATTCCTATATCATTTAGAATGTATATTTGATATTATACCTATATAAAATACAATATAAATCTATATATTAAAAGTACAACATTTTGCGTCTGGGTGCTTCTCGCTTATCAGCCCTCTATCTCAACAAATCTATATTTATCAAAAAGTTTATCTTCTCCCCCACGATCTCTCGGTAGTCTAAACTGAATAAAAAAATGGTCTTTCTCTCTCCCACGATTTCTGACCCTGCGCTTCCCATTCTCTTCTTTCCTCCGTTATCCGCCGCTTTAGCACCAAAATTGAGTCTTTCCTTTGCCTCTGTTGTTTTGGTCAATTTTCTTTGGCTACAGGTTTTTTTTCCTTGTCTCTTGATAGTCACCTTTTGGATATTCTTCGCCTCCGATGCAATCTCCCACTGGCGCTTCCCATCCGCTTCTTTCCTTCGTTGTCCGCTACTTCAGCTCCGCTTCTTTCCTCCCCTCTCACTCTCCTTCCTCCTTTTCTCTCGCTCTCTCGTTTTACCACCGTCTATTTCTGCCCATTGGCTTTCCTCTTCGATCCGCAATCCTCAAGTAAGCCATACTTAAGTATATGCAAAAGTCCACGAGAGACTAAACGAGATTCATTTAGTATCTGGAAAAAAGTAGATGAGAGAGATCTGGAAGAAGATGGGATGATGAGACATCCGAGAAAGAGATGTCGAAGCTGATCGGAGGAAACTACTAGAATGTCTGAGGAGGAACTCTGCTTCCNATATAATTAAGCAGCAGGACAAGGGCATCGAGAGCACAAAGTCAATCAAACCACATTTTTCTGCATCACCTGCTTCTGAGGAGGCTGGATAGAATGGACATGTGGCAAATCATGCATTAAGTCCGATCAGAGGTAAAATATGGTTTTGGCATTTGGGTTTTTTCGTGAGAATATAGTTTATGAAGATCTTATAAACTTTATAAAATTGGTTTCCTCATTTAATGTCAGGTCATTGGAAATTGGAGTCAAATCTTTGAATAGATTTAGTAGTGTCTATGATGTATTGATGCCAATAATGTTTCTATTGAATTGAAGAATACTATCATAACATTCAATGTATAGTTTGTATTGTTGCAGAAGACAAGGGAGAAACTAGGGCGAAAAGAAAGTGGAAGCCTTCAGAGAAAGGCATGGAGTTGCAGGCAGAGAAGGTTTCAAAACCATCAAAATCTTCTTTAAGAGAATTCTGGATTTTGATCGTTTTGGTCATGATGAATTCCTGGTTGGGTGTTTCTGCTTCTTCATCTTCTTATTTGTTGATATTTTAGCGCTATTATTCTCATCATGGTGTTGTTCATTCAATTTGATCTTCCTTGATTTTAGTATTTCCCCATGGAATTTGGTTTCGTGTGAAATTGACTTCGCAGGTTACGAGTTTATCCTTTTGTTTGCTTACGTGTTACTCTCTACTTGTACAGATGTGGATTGTAAAGTCAAACAAATGATCAAGCTTCTTGAAGAAGATGCAGGTTCCTTTGCTAGACGGACAGAAATGTACTATAAGAAAAGGCCTGAACTTGGGAAGTTGGTCGAAGAGTTTTATCGAGCTTATCGTGCATTGGCTGGAAGATATGATCATGCTGCTCGGGTAATCCGTCATGCTCATAAGACTATAGCTGAAGTGTTTCCAAACCAAATGCCTTTGATGTTCGGTGATTCGTCGCCTGCCGGTGCTCCCACCAATGAGGCTGATCCACGAACACCTGAGATGCCTCCTCCTATTCGGGCTCCGGTCGACCCAGATGTGTTACGTAAAGATGCTTTAGGGTTCTCTTCATCTCACATGCATTCTGTTAATAGGAATGCAGCTGTTGAACCACAGTCTATAAGTAACATGAAGGGGTTGAAACAACTAAGCGATTTGTGTGGGTGAGAAACTGGAAGGGCAAGGAAAGGACTGAATTTTAATGATGGAGATGAGAAAGGAAGAAATGGTCACAGTGATGAAAGTAATGCCCTCCAGGCACAATTCTTTTGGAATCTGAACGGGCTAAAAAAGTTGAGGCTGAAATTTAGGCCTTAAAAGATGATCTTTCCAAAGTACGGGCTGAAAAGCAAGCTACCTTATTTTGTAATTCATGTGCCTTAATTCTATGTTGGTGCTCTGTTGTAGTTTGAGCTACCTCCTTGGTCAGACATTGTCATGACCGGGACCCTGAAAAAGCTTGCTCCGTATGATCCTGACTGGTACTTCATCAGAGCTTGTATGTATATATTTAACCCAGTAATCCCTGGTTGCTTATGGTGTATGGTGTGAAAATCTAACTTTCTGAGATGTGTTTCATGTTTTAGCTTCCATGGCAAGGAAAAATTACTTGAGGGGCGGTCTTGGAGTTGGTGCCTTCCGTAGGATCTATGGAGGAAGCAAGATGAACGGAAGCCGTCCATCCCACTTTGGCAAGAGTAGTGGTGTTTTGTGCGCCACATTCGTCAGCAATTGCAAAAGATGCAGATCGTAGACCTTGATGCTAAGGGGTGAGTCTCTCTTATCTGGAAATCAACTGGGATACATAAATTTTTATAACATTGACATACCAGTATGTCTTCATGTTCGTCATGTCTTTATTATTGAATTGAGTCATTTACAACAACCATGCCTTAAGATCCTTAACCGAATTGTTGTTTCTTCAGGATCCTTACAGATGGTTCAGAGCTGTAAAGCCAGATCAGACTGTTGGTGGGAGTCAATACGAATATCGAACGACTGTTTTGCCGAAGAGTCAAGTGAATGTACACCAATGTTCAAATCTGGTGAAAGATTGTCTTGTTTCTGCTTGAATTGGACGTGTGGGGTAATGACGCCTCTACATCTGTTGAAATCAAAAGACCATCTAAGGAAAAACCATTAGACGATGGGATGATTCATTTGTTATTCCATGACCGGTTTGATGTATAAATGTCTGAAAGGGAAATCCGTTACTTGCGGAGGCTTGTGGTTGGAGTTCCCTAGCCCCAATCGACATCCATGTGCGTGCTGCCATGAGAGAAGCATTGCTTGAATCTTCACTTCTTCTAAATGGAACTGACAAATCATCTGACGAAACTTGAGGATGCATTTCCCTTAAGCTTCTCATCAATCACACCTTATCATCGCGGTTCTGTAGTTCACCCTATCCAGTGGGTTATGAACATGTTGTTGCTCGAGTCATTTGGTTTGAAGTATTAATCATAGAAAGATCAATCATTCTGTTGTTCAACCTAGTTGAGGCTTTATAGTGTTCGTACTGTGTAAGAGACATGTTTCCCGTCACGTCAATTGACCTAAAAGCCATTATATCCAATTTACCTGAATTCTGCTTCTCTGGAATACAAAGCGGATTGGATTGTTTAGCTGGTGGTAAATGCAATTCTACTTGCTGAGGCACTTCACTTTGAGGCTCAACAGAAGGCCGAGGAGGCGGGTTTTGTTTCCGACTAGCAGCATTTGGTTTTACTGCACCCAAAGAAACAAAAGATGGAAAGAGAGATGGTTGCCTTCTGGAGGTTGTTCCTTCACAAATAAAGGAGTCTTTAATGTAAACTCATTCTTCTTTGTGACAGCAGCTGATTGGGACTTAGAAACTATAGAAGACTCTTTGGGTGTGCTATTTACAAGTAAAAGTATTGGTGTAGGAAGCGGCTCATCTTCCTACTCAAAAAATGTGCCTTAAACAAAATATACAATCTTGATTTAGTGATGGTAGAAGTTCGACTCTTGTGTTTTTCCCTCTTATATAGCTTGGTACAATGTTGATATTATATTTGTTAGAAATTAGTAATCTGTTGTGTTTTGTTGTCAAGATGATGTGTTCATGTTTGTTGTTTTCTATCTATGATTTGTGACATGGAGTTGATATTATATTGCGCTTTAATATGATTTATCGATTTTTGGTGCTTATTATGATTGTTTTACAACGTTCTATAGATGTACTATCTGAATTTTTAACCTCCATATGTGGATCTCTTCAAAGAAAACTCACGGAAAGAGCACAAAGCGTAATTTTCAAGAAGAATTGGTGTCACAATGCTACAAGCAACAAACTACATCAAGCCATATTGTATAGCATTAGAGTTTTGACAATATATTTTGTCATATTTAAGAAACAATAATCCCTTATATTATTTAAAACAAGATTTATTAAAATTTTACTTCAATTATGTTCAATCAATATATAATTTGCTTTTAATTCTTTTAATTTTCTTTTTTAATTTTAAACAATTATACATAAATAAGTTTTCACGCTAAAAATATAAATAATTAAACTTACAATCTAATATTTCAATTAAAATTTACATAACGATATCATAGATCGCGTATCATGCTGGCCTTCACCTAGTAATAATAACAATATTTGATGTCTAGACGATCGAGATCAACCACGCCACACAAAAATGACCCAGCGGTCGAAAACCCATCTCTATCTCACATAAGTTTAAAAGACCTAAGGTCAAAATCTAAGCTAGCGACCGAATGACTCAGATTTCTCCACATCGTCGGTAGAATGGATGGACAAGATCGTGTCAACTTAGCTCCATGAGCACCGTTCGATTGGAATTGTAGTTGATATATGGTATGCATATGGCGGGAGGTCCTTTCAAGAATTTTTGTTTGAATTTAAAAATATATTTTAAATATTAATTTAGAATCCAATTTAAAATAATCCGTTTAATAATTTCAAAATTAAAGTTATGATTTAGATTTTAAATTGAATTTATTTATAATTATAATTCATACTTAAAATAATTTAATATATTTAAAATAAATATAAATTACCGATATACAATATTAATTATAGTTTTTTAGCGAAAACTTTGTAATTTAGATATTTTGATCTCGAATCAAAACACTGAAATTTTAACATCCAAAAAATTACGAGTTGAATTAAATATTCAAACTCCAAATTTAGACTTCATAAAAAATTTACTAAACAAAAGGAACATACAATCTAACTCTCTGTCTCCGAAAAAATGCCATATACACGTGTATTTACATTAATATATATGTATATATAAACTCATATATGCATATATATATATACATATATTTGAATGAATATATATATATATACATATATATTCCTTGAATTTTCATATTACAAAGTATGTTAATTGATTCTCAAAAATTATTTAAAAATAATAATTAATAATATATCATAATTAAAAAATCAAAATTTTATTATTACTATCGTTAATTCTATGAAATCACAACAAATCTTCGGAGTTTTGGACCGATTAAACATATCAAGAGGTGGATGGACATTAAAAAATGTTAAATCAACAACAAATAATAAATAAATAAATAAATAAACAGTAGAGACTGCACATGAATAATGTGATGATATGAGATCACTAAGCAAACCACATACAACCATTGCCTTCACACCATAACATACCATAAAAGGCAACTTCAAGAGGTGTATCCAAACGTTGGCTTGTCCCAAGCAATCATACTACAAAGACATGATGATAAACCACTACCTCGTACTTACACTAAGTGACTGTCTCAATTGCGTACAGAGGGAAGCATAGAAGGTTCTCGAAAGTCAGTTGATGATCTCTCGGACGAGCCAATCGAGACAAGGGTATGCAAAGTAAAGGATGAGGAACGACGGTAGAGCCAACAAGAGCGTAATGAGAACGTACACTGCCAAGATGATTGCACTTGTGGGTATGGCGTAAAGGATTATAAGAAGGAATATGATGACTAATGGGAACTTAGCTGTCAGATGAATGAAGAAGATCATGGACTTCCTTAGCGAAATCTGTATACTCTCCAAGCGCATCCCAGCATTGTGATGATCAATATCAGATTCCGATGTCTCACGCTGATTGTGATGATGATGATGATGATGATGATGATGATGATTGCCATGTCCATCAGAATGGTTTGCGTTGGGTGAATTGCTGGCAAATGACCAGCCTGGTTGAGAATCATCATGTTCAGCAGCATGGGACTTGAGTCGCTCACCGTTCATCCTCTCAACCATCCAGAGCACAAAATAGTTCTTGCGAGGGAACTTGAGGGTCCCCCTAAAGACAAGACGAAAGGACAAGAGGTTGCACCATGGGCATGAAATGAAGAGAGGAAGCTGAATGGGGAGAGTAGGAAACTTCACAACAGCCCACTGAAGCCCTAGAATGCAGTTCTTGCAAAGCGTGTGGCCGCACCATAATACATAAGGAACATTTTCGACTATGTTGAATGATTCCCAACATATGGGGCACTCGAGACCTTCATCCTTACTACCCACAGAGGAAGCGTCATCGTCAGAACATTCCAATGCTGGATGAACTGCTTTCCTCGTGTCGTTTTTCAACCCCATGTTTCCTGTAAGGTAGCTTGATGCTAGATTCCACATCTTGGTGTTGGGAATGGATAACATGACTGCCTTCTCCTACAAACCAAACCAAACCCAATCCAATCCTGTTAATAGCTAAGGGAATCTCATGTCAGAAGAATCAATGTAATAGATCCTCTCAAAATGGAACAATCACAGATAAGAAATCAAGGAAACCACACAGGGTTGAATAGATTGAACTTAATAGCACTCATTAGCCAAAAAAACTTGCTTCAGCTTGATCTGAATAGCCCCACAAGACAAGAACTAGACATCTTTACGACTACTAATGACTGAGCCATTAAATAAATTGGAACACAGATCCGCCACACAGACACAGCGACCTACCTGGGTATTGCCGGAGGTCCCAGCCAGCCAAGTCAGGCACAATTTATGTCATCTATTTCACTTTAACCATTTATTGAGTTTTATCACAGTCAGAGCCAATCTAAATTGGCTTAAATCTTATCACAGCAGTGAAGATGACTCATTTGACAGTGAGCTAAAAACCCTAACAACAAAAGATCATATTTTAAACACAGAATCAATAGCTTCTCGCAACTATACCAAAAATCAAACCCATGGAACAATGTGGAAACACCCAAGACGTGAATTATTCGATTCCACGAACAAATTGGAAAAAACCCTAAATCAGGATCAGTAGTCAGGTCGATCAAAAAGGAATTAAATAACAGATAGAGATATAAAATCGAAACCCCATAATCCGAAATTCGCCAAGAGCAATAAAAAATAATCGGTCGAAGAAAAAATAAATAAAAAAGGAAAATATGTGATAGAAAATGGATATCAAACTTAAAGAAACTGATTCAGACAAGATCATACCGATTCTCACTCAGTAGATTCTGTCTCCGACAAAACCACAAGACAGTCTCTCTCTCTCTCTCCTGAGAATCTCGCAGGAGTCGTTTGGTATTTGATTTTCCCCTTTTTTTCTCTTCTTCCCCTTAAAAGTTTTTATGTTTCCGTGCAAGTGGAAGATTTTGTTCTCCGTGAAAACGACGTCGTCCAACTTCCACTCGAACAACGAGAAAATTTGCTTTAAATTCCAATAATTAATTAGTCAAAAGTGATTATGATACCATTTAATTCATAAGTAATTGATTTTCTATCGTTTTCATATTTGTATATAATTTTTGTATTCAATGCCTCTATTTTGATACCGATAAATATAAGTGAATCGTCACGAATTTTATTAATCCTGTATAATATATATAAAATAAAAATATAGGATGTATATAGTTGTAACTAGTATATTTTAATATTTACAGTATATACACATTTAAATATATATATATATAGCTTATATTTTTTTATTAATACTAATTGATCTTAACGACATAAATTTGATAATTGTATAATCTCGTGTTTTAAAATGTAAAAATCAGGATGTGAAATGATACAAAAACTGTTTTTTTTTTGTTTTTGTGAACTTATAACTGCATAATTTAGAAACATATTTGTCAATGAGTTAAATCCAACCTAATCCAGGTTATACTAACCAAATTCAAATAGACACAATTCCATTTAATTCGGTTTAAATCAAAATCGAACTGGCGCTCAGTAACTAATTTAGGAGTATTATTAATTTATTAGTTATTATGGAAGTCTCTGTAATTAAACAACTGACTTTAAGTCTCTAATCAAGTCTTAATAACGAATTACGGACTCTAAATTACTAATATGTCCTTCCCGCAAAAAAAAAAACAACCGACCGTTCAAAAAGGGGGGAGAGAGAGATTGTGAGCCCCATAATTTAAGAAAAGCTTCGCTCAATTTTAGGGCTCCAAAAATAGAAACGTGTGTTGTGTTCTTCGTCATCCTTCTCTTTGTTCTCGTTGACCCCAGCGAACATTTTCTTCCCCTAAAAGGTTTTGCCGGTTGCTTCAGCTTTTTCTAGGGTTCCCAGATTCTTCTTCTGAAAAAAAAACTATTTTTTTTCTATTCCTATACAATTTGGGTACCCTGGAAATCGCTTGTTTCAGAACCTTGATCACCAGAAACTTCATGTTCAGCTCTGTAGGTACATCGTTCGACATTTCATTGCAACGAACGACGATCTTTTACTCGAATTCTGACAAGATGTGTTGAAATCTTGAATCTTGAATCTTGAAAGGTACTTTATATACCAGCTTGGGCGTAAGACGACAGAATGGGATTGAAGTTCTCAAAGGGACCTGGGAAAGGCAAATCTGCTCTGCAACTGACGAGGGGTCGCATTTTGACATATCTCACGACAACTTCCTACCTACGTAGCTTGGTGTCCAAGAAACGAAGGCGAATGATCATCGGTGGATATGATCTCGACATGTCTTACATCTCGGACAGGTTGTTAGCAATGTCTTTTCCCGCCGAACATATGCGAGCAGTTTACAGGAACCCTCTCTGGCAGGTCAAGTCCGTGCTTGACATGCGTCATCCTGACCACTACAAGGTCGGTTCTTCATGAGCACCCAACGACATTGGATCCTTCTCAAACCCTCTCACGTTTATTCCTGTCGTTAAGTAGTATTAATACCACACATAGGATATATATATATGTATATATATGGACAAAACTATACTTGAGTTGTGCCTAGTCCATTTGACATCTTGAACCGATTTCGGGTATGAATGAGATTTATTTGAGTTAAATACAAAGCATTTGATTTGACGCATTTCTTTTCTCTTCGGCAGATCTATAACCTATGTATAGAGGAAGCCTATGATTCAGCCAACTTCTATGGTCGCGTTGAAAGATATCCCTTTGATGACAACCACGTTCCCTCGCTTCATATGATCAAACTTTTCTGCGAAAGCGTCTATTCTTGGCTATCACAAGATTCCAGAAACATTGCAGTTATACATTGCATGGTATACATCTTGATTTACATTTTTTTTTCATTCTTACACCGATAATATAGTTTATACGATGTTCATGTTTGTGCAGGCAGGAAAAGGTCGGACAGGCTTAATGGTAGCTGCATACCTCGTCTATAGCGGAATGACAGCTGACGAAGCCCTTGAGATGTACGCACAAAGACGAACCACCAATAACAACGGGGTAAGTCAATAGTTAAGAACTAGAGCTGACAAGAACGTTGATGACAAACTATTGCTTTGGACTTGATAGGTATCGATCCCAAGCCAACGTCGATACGTAAAGTACTGGTCAGATTCACTTGGTTTTCCCAGAGGAATTGGAAATGGGATTCCTGAGGTCAAATTACCAATAGAACACACCAGAGAGTTACGAAGAATCAGGCTTTATGATACCGCTAATATAGACGCTGTCTTCTTTGTGGTCTCAGAACAGCAAGAGGTGTGTCTGGTAGTACTTGCTTGAATGTCGCATGAACTTATGAAAACTGAAAATCCAGATATATATATTTGTATGTGTATATACTTTGTTGCAGGTTCCAAATGAATTGTACAGGCCACCTGTAGAAGTCGCCAAAGGTTGCTGTAGACAAGTGAAGAAAGGGTGTTATAGAAGCACAAGTCCTCGATATTATATTTCTCATGTGAACTGTGATTCGGAAGATGAAGAGGAAACAGAAGTAGAAGACATTCGTCTTGTTGTACAGATGGATACGGAGAGTTCGATCATCGACGAGAAGACCTGTCTCGATTATTACTTCGAGAGACCTGTAAGAGTAAGTCAGTCAATATCTCTCTGCCATTTACTCTCTTACTTCGTTCTTTGAGATTGACCCAATCATGCATGGACAGGTGAATGGAGACATATGCATCACATTTTACCAGAAAATGATTGGAACCCGTCTCTTTTACACATGTTTCAACACAGCTTTCATCACGAATGGCTTGCTCCAGGTACCTCATCGTTGCATCCCTTATCCATTTCTCCCATGGACATGCGTTAAATACAGTGTTCTGCAGTTTTCCATAATGGAGCTAGATAAAGTTGGCGGTCAAGGAAGATTCATATGCGGCCCTGATTTCAGCTTGGAGTTGTTGTTCGGCCCAGCTTATCCCAAATACGAAAAGGTTCTTCCACGAGAGGATCTTTCTCCTCAGACCTCACCTGCAGGGTGTAAAGACGCACAATAGACAACCACGCATTGGTGTAGACCTTAAATCGAACCATTACGATATGGATATAATGGTTCATGCAGAAGGTATTACTTCCAACACATTGTTGGCTTTGCAAGAACTCGGACCGCAGAGACAAAAGTGTTATCTCCAGAGCCCAGCATGTAAAAGCAGAAGCTCGGGGGGGTTTTGTAGCAGAATGGTGAATGAGACTGAAGTTTTGGTAAAGATATAGACATGTAATGTCCTCTCTATTGTCTTACCATCCAATTTTTTTGTCACGATGATGGAAAAGGCAAGGAAATATATATGTTTCCATTTTTAGATTACTGAATACAGTTCTTGTTCACCAGATACTCTCATCTTTCTGTACATATCTCTGCGTAATCGTCCATGAAGTACAACTTATCCACCAAATGTTCTTTATTATTCCTCAGCTTTAAGACCATTCAATGCCTCTCTTTGAAGCAGGGACAATCGCCTATTATTACTCCATAATTCTATTTTAATTCTATTTTCTCTTCAATTTTGGATTTTGTTCTCCGAAATTTACATCTAATTTTATTTTACTTGAACTATATGATTTCATCATAGAACGTCTCTGTTCAAGGTCGGCAGATTGCCCGTACAACCCACGTTAGACTTGTATCGAATATCAAAACTTAACTATTGTGGGCTCGAGTTCGAGCTTCAAAATACAAGTAAAAGTTACCCGCAAATAAAAAAAAATATCAAATTATAATTATAAACTAAACTTAAAACTAAAAAACCCTAAAAAATTTATGATTTTGTCGTCGGCTTTTCCTCTTTCAGCTCTCTATCTTTCTTCTTCCCTACCATTTTGTCGCCTCCATGTTGCCTTGCCATTTTTTCATTGGTGTTGTATCGACTAGTCTGAAGGAATCCAATTTAACCAGATTCAGATTCCAAAATTCGAAATTCTATCGTGAATTATATCAAGATTTGGCAAAACCAAAACAGAAGATCAAAGTTTATACTTGAATTCATGGTATATTTGATGCAACGGAATATATCTTCTACCTATCTGTGAAAGTGAGATTTTCTCTAAAATTTTTGTAAACTTAGGTGACATAATGAAAATCATTATTTCAGAAACCAAATGAATGTATTTATATAGACACGTGAATTAGAGATCATAAACCGACGGATAACCGATTAATTCCGATTCTCAATTGTATCGTTTAATTTCACTCATCATGAAATATAAACGATACTACTGAAATTCTCTATACATATAATCTTCCTCATTCATTTTAATACCAAAGTCCAATCAATTAAAATTAAATCTGATCACATTTAATTTGGACTAAACTGAATGACAACACTTATTCCAAAATTATTCACATATATCGGTCCATTAAAATTATAATCTTTCACTTGGACCATATATGTGACCATAAAACAATGGAATAACTTTAAGAGTGCTTACCAATTGTTGTTATCAAACCAGTATTGACACTAATCTCGTCCATCAACCATATCAACAACCATATCAATGTAGAACCAAAGAGATTTAACCACAGTATCAACGTAGTTAGACCCATTACTAATGTAACACAAAAAAATGACATAAATCTGAATATGGATGCATAACATGAAGATTACGTGAACCTACAGATTAAAAAAAATTCAAATTCAGACAGATTCCAAACCGAATTAAGGTTTTGGAATATTTTTTACAAACTCTATGTTGGGAAAAAAAAATTGGTGTTAGGTTGTGGATTTTAACTGTTCCCATTTCCTTAATATTTTACAAAAAAAAAAGCCCAAAATTATTAAAAAAAAAACCCAATTTTCTAATCCACACAACATATAAAATCATGAGACAACTACTGTCTGAAAATGAGAAAAGAGAAAGAACACAATAAGAAACGAGAAAGCAACAGAGCACAAGGAAAAGAGTGACCCACCAAGAAGCAATGAGTGCAAGAGGACCAGTGGTCCAATAGACCCACCTTCTTATTTTCTAGCTGCTCAAGTTCAGTGGCTCATGGACATGTTGTCAAATTTGGTTCAGTCACTATAAAATCATATTATCATCAAATCAGTGAACTTGTGTGTTGTTTTAACACAAACATCAATGTTGCCATCAGTACTTCCATCTCTGTTCGTTTTTCCCCTCATGCTTTGTTGTAAACAAACCTTTCCTGCTAATGAATAATGCAAGATTTCACCAAAAGTTAGAATAAGGACTCGTACCTTTCTGCCTATAACAAATGTATCTCTCTCCAATTTGGAGATGAAAGTCTCTCCTTTAGAAGATTTCATCTGAATTATCCTTTGACTGTTTGAAGCTGTGTAACAATAAGCAAATGACTAAAATCAGCACTGAGGTCTGAAACATTATGATGCAAGATTACTTGTTGGAAGCAATACCACATCAGCAATAGATCCTCGTCTTTAAGATATGCATAAGGAAATCGAACATGAGCGAAAAGAAAATCCAGGATGAAAAAATGACCAATTTCATCAGTTACCTTGTTGCTTATTCATCCATGAGCGGTGATTCGAAGATTTTTCAAAGTCATTACAACTTTGAGTTTACTTCAGGCTTTCAAAGTCATTACAACTTTGAGTTTACTTCAGGCTGTCTCGATCCAGCTCATTCCAGCATGTTTTGGCCCCAACTTCTTAGAACCTTCCCTCACTTCACTTAATTGATCCCACATGCCCAGTGTTGCATAAGTATTTGAAAGCATTACATAAATTGAAGGATCTTCAGGTGAAGTATTGAGTAAATTTTGAGCAATAACATTAACCATTTTGGCATTCTTGTGAGTTCCACAGGCAGTGAGCAGAGAGCTCCATATTGTTTTGTCAGGCTCAAACCGCATGTTGCTAATTAGTTCTTCCACCTCATGGAACCGTCCAGCTTGACCAAGCAGATCAACCATGCAGTAGTAATGCTCTAGATGAGGTTCTACACCGTACTCTGATTTCATCGACTCAAAGATACGTATTGCTTCTACGACTAATCCAGAATGTCTGCAAGCAGATAGAACACCGAGAAAAGTTACTTCATTTGGACTGACCCCAGAGCTTATCATCTTACAGAAATACTCAATTGCTTCTTTGGCTCTTCCATTCTGTCCACAACCAATTATTATTCCCGTCCAACAAACAACATCTCTTTCAGAAATCCCGTCAAACAATGCTATACCACTGTCAATCTCACCACATTTGGCGTACATATCAATCAGTGCTGTCCCTGTGACGGGTTCAGATTCATAACCTCTCTTAACACAGAGCCCATGGACCTGCTTGCCACTTCCAAGAGACGACAAATTCGAACAAACTTTGAGAATACTTGAAATGATGAACCGATCTATGTCTTGTCCCAACTTGATCATATCCCTAAAGAGCGAAAACGCCAATGAGTTGAACCCTATTTTCATACAGCCAATGATCAGACCAGACCAAGCGACAATATCTTTCTCCGGAAGCCTATGGAACAGTTTCAGTGCCTCATGTATATTGCCTACGGATGCGTACAGATCTACAAGAATGCTACCCACAATGTAATCCAACTCATAGCCACTGGTAACTACTAGACTGTTTACTTGAAGCCCGAGTCTCAAATTGAGTAAGTTGATGCACACCTTCAAGGCATTGCTCAAAGTATAGGAATCGAAACACAAACCTGACTGATGTATCTGCAAAAGCAGCTTCAATGCTGCTTTATTTTCTTCATTGATCACTAATCCAGAGAGCATGGAGTTCCAAACACCGAGGCTATAACAGAAGGAATCTTTGCCCTTTGAATATTGGTAAAACAGATCCACTGCATGACTTACCAAACCACAGTTTGAATATAAATCAATAAGAGCAGACACTGTGAAACAGCTGAACTCGAGACCTGACTTTAAGACACAGCAGTGGAGCTGTTTTCCCATGGATAACGAGCCAATGTAACTACAAGCTTTAAGGCCACATGGTAATGCAAAACCATCAAGCTCAAGTCCTTCTTTGTGCATCTTAACAAGGAATTCCAATGCGCGAGGACTACCATTATCCACAAATCCTGCAATTAAACTGTTCCAAGACACGACATTTGGCTGCGGCATTTGGATAAACAAGCTTTCCGCTTCTTCCATCAATCCTGCATTGCAATAACCCGAAATGAGTGTGTTCCATGAAGTTGAATTAGGCCGAGGGATCTCACAAAATGTGTTCTTGGCTTCACTTAATCTCCCGTTCTTAACATACATATCCAAAAGGGCATTCATTAAAACAACATCACCTTCCAGATTCTCCGCGCAAATTCTTTCGTGAACCGAACGCCCCAGCTTAAGATCACCCAACAGTCCACACGCCTTCAGAACCGCGGAATACATAAATCCATTGGGCGGTTCAGACTCAGAGTCTACCATGCGGCTGTAGAAACTAATGGCTTTGTCGGATTTGCCATTACTCGTATACCCAGAAACCATAGTTGTCCAAGTAACAATGTTCCTTTCAGACATTTCATCGAACTGTTTCTGCGCATCATTCATGGACGCAAAGTCTATATACATAGAGATCAAATTATTGGCTAAGAACACATCTTGAGACAACCCTTGTTTAATCAGCTGTGCGTGAAACGATTCACCACGCTTAAAAGCTTGAATCTTCCCGCAATGACGTATGGCTGCTACGATACCCTTGAAGTCCATAGATGATGGCGAGAAGCTTCACTGTATGAATTTCAAGTGTTCCTCTCAAATCCCATTACTTGAGCTCGCTTACTCCCAGGAAGTGATGACTGTTTGATCGGCCGCTCGAACACGTTTCATGGCTGCCACATGATCTAATATTGATATTCATGATGCTACACCTGAAATTGATATAAAATGAAGCAAAATGAGTTCAACAAAATGTTCTACGACGAAAAAAAATAAAGAACATATTCGAGCGGGAAAATAAACAACAATTGACGGAAAACGGATATCAAACTGATACAGATAAGATCGTACCAATTCTCACTCGGTAGATTCTGCCTCCGACAAAACCACAACAGTCTCTCTCCTGATAATCTCGCAGTGTTACTAGTGCCGTATCGGACGGAATATAAGACATAGCCTCTTACACTAATGTTTCAAAAATATCCTTTATTAAAATAATTATTTAATCGAAAAAAATTGGAGAAAAAACAAATTTATTTTTAATTTTCGAATATGAAAAAACCCGTAGTCTGGGAGAGTAAAAGCTAAACCTGCATTCTGGGAGAGTAAAAGCCAAGAAAAAACAAGTAATTTCGAACTTAAGAGGGATCGATTCGAAATTGGCAAGAAAGAAATGGCTAGAATCAGCAGCGATGGAGAAAAGAGCACGAGTCAATCTTCAATGGCGTCAATAAGTGTAAGTAGATCGATTTCTAGGGTTTTGGAGGATGTCGAGTCCCAAAATGGTTTATTGATTTGAAATGGGTGTGAGTGTCAATGAGTCGGTTGAGTCTCAGTGAGTCGGTTGAGTCGCAAGAGTCGGTTGTCTCAGTGAGTCGGTTTGGGTCGCGATGGTCGGTTGAGCATCGATTTCTAGGGTTTGCAGGCTGTCGAGTCCCATAATGGTTTATTGATTTGAAATGGATGTGAGTGTCAGTGAGTCTGTTGAGTCTGAGTGAGTCGATTTGGGTCGCAATGGTCGCAGGGAGTCTAAGGGTCGTTTGAGTCGGTTGTCTCATGAGTCTGATCGGAGATTCTAAGGTAACAATTATACAAGGGTAACAAGGAAAACAAGGGTCATAGAGGGTAATAATGGCTATTTTTTGTTTTTCAGGATATTCGAAGTATTCTTTATACTGATCACGAAGAATACGGTTTAGGTTTTGATCTGGACGACTATGAGGGATGCCACGATCCCGATGTTCAGATATGGATGGAACATATTCGTAGAAATCCGAAAGGACTTTGTTGGGAGGACATTCGTGAGCAAGAACTGCTGACGCGGAAAGCAGTTCTTGGAGATGAAAAGAAGGGGAAGGGAAGGGGAAGGGGACTAAGAGGAAAAAGAGCGTGGGGGAAAAAATGATAGAGCTTGAAGATGATGAAGCTGATGCTGAAACTGATGCTGAAGGTGATGAAGAAAGAGATGCTGATGCTGAAGCTGAAGCTGAAAGAGAAGGCGAGGATGAAGATGAAGCTTAAGGAAAAGAAGCTGCAGTCCGGCTGACACTGGAGTAGAAATTAATGAAGGAAATAAAGAAGTCGGAGAAAAGAATCATCAACGCTGTCAAAGATATTCTAAGGGATGTCGGGTTTCATTTGCCTAATACAAAAGCAGAGGCGGCAAATCCCAAAGGTGCTGAAAAGGCAAAATCAAAATCTGCCGAGA
>CM071864.1:46671245-46742634 GCA_036759665.1 Gynandropsis gynandra | reverse complement strand
CCCTTTCAACCCTTTGCGACCCTTTCAACCCTTTGTGACCCTTTCAACCCTTTGCGACCCCTTTCCCCTGCGACCCCTTTACCTCTACGACCCTTGGACCCCTGCGACCGTTGGGACCCTTGGACCCTTGCGACCCTTGGACCCCTACGATCCTTTACCTCTACGACCCCTTTACCTCTGCGACCCTTTGAACCCTTTGCGTCCCCTTTACCATGCGACCCTTGGACCTATGCGACCCTTTGAACCCTTTGCGACCCTTTTCCCATCCGACCCTTGGACCTTTGCGACCCTTTTACCCTTTGCGACCCCTTTACCCTTGGACCCCTGCGACGACCTTTGATCCCTTTGACCCCTCGATGAGACCCCAGTGCGTCTGTACGACTCTGTGACCCACTTTGTCACCTTTGACATTGCAATAAATATGACTCGTTTAGACTCGTTTTCAATAATTGCAATAAACACAAGAGAAACACGAAAAACTCACTATACATACCTGGTTTTTCTGCGGAACGTGCTTAATTGCAAGCTTCTTTGTTGACAACAAAGGATTTCAACCTATTGGCAGCGAATCTGATGCCGATTTCAAGCTACTCTCGTCGAATCTGTTGTGGTGTGGGGGAACAGTAATTTTCGCGCCACAGGAGAGAGAGAATTAGAGGGGCTCTAGAGGAGAGAGAAAAATTGTCGTCAAGGGTATTATGGGATTATCAATATTTTAAGGGTAGATTTGAAGTTGAAACTTTTTTTTCAGCCAAGGATATTTTTGAAGCACTTTAGCCCTACAGGGGTATTTTTGAAGTTCCCTCGCCGTATCGTATCGTATTTATTTAATATTATATATAATGTTGTTTTATTGTTTAAAAATATTTTTAAAGAAAGTATATTACAAACATTACGAATAATTTTGTTTTGGTTGATAAGTTTGATTAAACTCGAAATATAATCTTTTAAAGAAATAGAACGATAAATTTATTTATTTATTTATCATGTTCATACGACCTGTTTGTTTTACGGTGAAGTTTTAATGTGTTATAAAAATATTATTTTTTGATACAACTACTTTAAATATTTTCCAGTGTAAACCATATATATATATTGTAAAAAAAAATATCGTAAGACGTAAGAAATTTTCTGTGTCATAGAAATATTTTCAAAAATATATACAACATAAAGATCACTACGTAAAAGAAAAGTATCAGAAATATCAGGAGCGAATATAATTATTTCCATAATGAATGAAGAAATCGGGAATGAATATACGTGAATATATTCTTTCCATATCACCCCTCAAGTTGGTGCGTGTAAATCATGAACGCCTAACTTGTCGATGAAATTGTCAAATTCTTTCTTGCCTAAGGCTTTGGTAAAGATGTTAGCGAGCTGATTGTGTGTAGAAACATGACGAGGGGCGATAGTGTCTGCTAGTATGGCATCTCGGACATAATGACAGTCGATTTCGATGTGCTTTGTGCGCTCATGAAAATAGGGGTTGGCATTGATATGAAGAGCCGCTTGATCACAGTACATCCACATGGGACGTGAATGTCATATACCAAAATCGACAAGAAGCGTCTTTAGCCAGATGAACTCACACGTAGTTTGTGCCATAGCCCGATATTCGGCTTCGGCTGAAATGCGAGAGATAACGTTCTATTTCTTTGTTTTCCAAGAAATCAGAGAGGTGCCTAATTGTATGAACCATCCCGTGTGCGATCGTCGAGTCAATGGACATCCTGTCCAATCAGAATCATACCAAGCAGTAAGCTGCAAATCGATATCAGAACGAAGCAAAATACCTTGGCCAAGATTTCCTTTCAAGTATCGAACAACACGAATCGCTGCATCCAAGTGCTCCTGTCAAGGAGCAGCCATAAAATGGGCCAAGGTATGAACTGCGTAAGCTAAATCCGGACGTGTGACGTCCAAGTAGATCAGACATCCAACAAGTCTCCTGTAGGCCGTGGGATCCTCATATAGATCGCCGGATGCTAGAGACAATCGGTGATTCTGATCCAATGGAAATCTTGCCGGTTTGGCCCCGAAGAGACCAGATTGAGAGATGATATCCAATGCGTATTTTCGTTGACAAAGATAGATTCCAGAGCAACTTTGTGCTACCTCAATTCCCAAGAAATATTTGAGAGTGCCAGAATCTTTCATATGGAAGCAAGACCCGATATACAGTTTGAATGCTGAATCGCAGAAGCAGAATTACCCGAGATGATCAGATCATCGACATATAGAAAGACGTGTAGTCGTATGGGGCTGACGGAAAAATTGAAGAGTGAATGATCAGAATAAGACTTTCGAAAACCATATTGCTTCAGACACTCTCCCAACTTCGCAAACCAACAACGATGAGCTTGTTTCAAACTGTAAAGCGATTTCCGAAGTCTACAAACCTTCGAAAGATCTAATAGAAGAAAGCCGGGAGGGGGTTTCATATAGACTTCTTCATGAAGATCACCATGAAGAAATGCATTATGAACGTCCATTTTATGCATCTCCCAATTTTGAGCCGAGACGAGAGCTAGAAACAGATGAATTGTAACCATCTTCACAACTGGAGCAAACGTCTCTGCATAATCAATGCCTTCCACCTGGTTGTTTCCAAGAACCATTAACCGTGTCTTGTACCGTCCAATCGACCCATTAGAGTGGTACTTAATTTTGAACACCCACTTGTTGCCAATTGCCTTCTTACCGGGAGGTAGAGAAGCAAGGGTCCAAGTGAAATTATTTTCATAAGCCCGTATTTCATTGTTCATATCAGTCTTCCAATTTGTATCTTAAAGAGCATCATGATATGAGTTCGGTTCATGACCCGCAGTCACTACGGTGAGAAATAAGCCGCAGTCACGGTCCACTCACAGTGTTTTGTGGTCTGTCTCGGTGATTGTAGATGAAAAATGCCATATAGAGACCGTCTGTGCCACATAAACGTGCACCGTGTGGTGGCCGCTCTGTCCCTTATTCGAAGTGAAAGCAGAAGTGAAAGAACCCCGACCTCTGGCACCACGGTTTCTTGGGCGATCACACCACCAGTCCGGGTATCCGTGAAGATAGAAACACATACTAGCGTGATGGCCCGCGCGACCACAATGAGTGTCAAAGGATCTTTTTTTGTCGGCAAAATCAAGTTTCGATGAGAAGCTGGTTTTCACCGCAAAGGCCGTAGCAGGAGCTTCAAGACTTTCGTTGTACGAGATGCTTCATCCTGCAAAACAAGATTATAAACGGTATCGAGATCAGGTAGCGCGTCACGAGATAACAAATTTGAACGTACGATCCAAAAACATATTCGTCGAGCCCCATCAAGAAGTCATGCACTCTATCTTCTTCCTGGTCTCTCTCAAGTTGTTTTTCGAGGTTGTAGGTATAGTGACCACAATGGCAGGTGTGAAGAGGTTTTGAGTTCAGTAGATCGCGCCAAATTCTACTCATCTTCCCATAGTATTCGTCAATGGTCACCCCCTTTCGAGTGCAATGAGCCAACTCAGATCTAAGGCGTTGAATTCAAGATCCATTTTCACAGCAATTGCGAGCGTCTTCTCGATGGACCAATTGCGAGTGCACCTTTGGTTCAATGGTGTTTTTAATCCATGAAACCAAGAGGGCGTTGATTGTGCCCAATCATCGAAATCCGGAGAGTTGATGTCGGGTTTGGTGATGGTACCAGCGAAAAAAAACAAAATTCTTTCGGGATTTTAGGGCTGTATGTAAATTAGCAGCCTATTCGTCATAATTATCACCACACAACAAAAGCTGGGAGAGGATGAGACCAGGATTATCCTTGAGGTGATGTTGTATGGATTAATTGTTTGTCATGGTGGGTCATTCGGATTCATGGTTGCAGTTGGGTTGGTCAAGTTGGAGGTGTCGTTTCAGTCGTCGGAATCGCCTAGTTTCATCTGAATTTTGTCTGGGTTCGTCGGTTGTCTGTGTTTCGAAGGTTTTCTAGGTTCGGCGGTCTTTATCTGTAGGGGTAGTCAATCCGAGTTACCTGGATCGATCCAAATCGATCGACCCAAATAACCTGAATCATTTGGAATATTGGTTACCCTAAAAACCATATGGGTTGAAATTTCAGAACTCGTTCGGGTTCGGGTCGGTCCGATTCAGGTTCGGGTTGAACCCGAGAAATCCAAACAACCCAATTTAAAAAAATATAAATTAAAAAATATAATTTAAATTTTTAAAATTTATATAAACACTAAAAAATACTAGTATATTTTCTTATATATATTTTTATGTTATATTTGATATTTTTGTTTTTGTTTTATATTAAGAAACGAATTATCTAAATAATTCTAGAACCGAATAACCCCAAATTATGTATGATACCCGAAAAACCCAAACCCGAATAATCCGAACAATCCGAATAACCCAAACTACCCGAAAAACCCAAATATCCAAATGTAATTCGGGTTATTTCGGGTTCAATGCTTTTGAACCCCAACAATCCGAACCTGAATCGAACCCAGACCGAAAACATTCGGATTCAATTCGGATCCATTTTTTAAAACCTGAAGAACCCGAACTCGAACCGAAACTCAAAGAACCCAAACCCGAACCCGAACCCGGATTGGCCACCCCTAGTTATCAGGATTTTCCGGTCGTTCTGTTTTGGGGTTCGTCAGGTAGATTTTGGGGGTTCTATTTTGGGTTGCGTCGGGGGTTCGTCGGTCGTTCTGTTTCGGGGGTAGATTTGGTTCTGTTTCGGGTTTCGGTCGTTGTCGGAGTCTGTTTCGGCGTCAATCGTTGTCGGAGATGGGGTTTTGGGGGTTTGTTTCGGGTTTCGTTGGGGGATTCGTCGAAGACGATGAACAGTGACGGGTTTCGGTAGATTTGGTTAGTTTCATGTTTCGTCGGAGATACTGTTTCTAGTTTCAGTCGTTGTTGGAGATGGAGTTTCGGGGGTCTGTTTCGGGTTTCGTCGGGGAGTTTGTCGAATTTTTTTTATTTTTTTGAAATCATAGAATCAAGCTCTGACACCATATAAAAAAAATGTCGAAAGACCAAAGAAAATTTTAATATCTTTCCATGAAATGTTTTAAAAAATATATATAACTCAAAGATCATTAGGCAAAAAAAAATCAAAAAATATCAATAGAGAATCAGAAAATATCAAAAGCAAACATATTCTTTCCATAATGAAATAGAAAAACAGTAATGAATATACATGAATATATTCTTTCCATAACATATACATATAATTTTATACGGATAGTTGTTGTGTGGCAATCCTCATCCTTGGTATTTTTCAATTCATAAATTGCAGAAAAAGGAAACAAATAATAATAATAATTTGAAAAAAAAAAGAAATTTGTCATTAACTGATGTAAGTTGAAGAATGTACGATTATTATTATTAGGAAGAAATGTAAAAGAAAAAGTGAATCAAGGAGAGCAACAGCAAAGGCGAGGGTCAGGGTTTCCAAAAGGAATGCAAACACCATCTCTAAAGCTGCGTTTGAGACAGTCTACTTGGCATGGGAAGTCCCCAAACGCTCCATAGTCACACACCGCATAGCAAAATGGATCCGCTGCTTCTTTTTTTCCTACATCTTTATATCAATAAACTTAACGTCATTCATTATTTTTTTTTATTTCGTAAAAGAATAATAGTACAAGTATATATAGAATAAAAAATAGGACTATATAACTTGCCTGGTTTCACATTGCGACTTTCAACGGGAAAAGATATTAAGAGAAGTGCAAACATCAAAAAGACAATGCAACATGTTGACGTCTTCATGATTTCTTCTCTCACGCAATTTTCTTTCTTTTTTTTTTCTTTTTTTTTAATTTACTGTTTTCTGTGTTATGAACTAACTAAATTGTCTCTTATTATATATATAAGCCACAGACAATTATGGAAATCTCTTGTATTCGTTTAGTTTTGGTATTTATGCATTTTTCTAATTGGTCTCAGTTTTGGAAACATTCATGTATTATATTTACATTTTATAAAGATATGTGTATACTGAGATTTTTTCATATGAAATGTTAAATTATATAAATAGCACCTCCTTACATATCTAGAAAATTCTAGATACATAGATGTTGTCACCCACAATCGGAGCAAATCCAATTCTTCAGCCTAAATTTTTGGGTAAGGTTGGACCCCTTAATTATAATAATTTATATCCATTCTTTTATTATTTTAATTTCATTTGAAAATGTCATATTTCTCTTTTTCTTTTTTTAAAGAAAGGCAAAGATTGCATGAGATGACATTATTTGAAGCCGACTTCTTATTATTTTAAACTACTTTTTCCTTTTTCTTTAACATTTTCCTTTTTTTTAACCTTAGCAAAATAAATAAAGTAGTGTTCATCAAAAGTTGCCTATTTTACTTTCTAACAGAAGTGGAATCAAAATTCAATTGTACTGGATTTGGTTCCACTCCGACCCGGTCAAATAGGTCTGGTTAAGGATATAACTACCTGAACCAGAAATAAACCAAGCATGTTGTCGGATGCTAAAGTTGAGTATTTCTCCCTCTCTTTTCTCTCTCTCTCTCTGAAATCTAGGAATGGTGATTATTATATAGTTGAAGGAATCTCTCTCTAGAAAATCTGAAACGAACGCGGAGAGAGAGAGAGAGAGAGAGTAGAAGAGAAGAAGCCCCACCAAAAGAAGAACATAAAAGCCAAAGAAAAATAAAACCCTCAAAAGCTAACAGTTGAGTTGCTTGCACGATCTCTCTGAAGCAAGCATAACCTCAAACAATAACCGACCCAGAAAAAAAAAGAAAAAAAAAGCAAATTCTGTAGCTTTTAATCTCTATCGTAGCCCACAATCTGGTTCATCACAGCTAAAGTTTCAAGCTTTTGCGTACTGTTCAAGCAGTTAAACCGACAGGTGAATGGATTCTCTCGGCTTCCCATTTGTTCTTTGAGGTTTTGATTTGTGTTTTGAGATGTTTGGTTGGAAAGAGGAGATGGGATTTGATTTATTGGGATTCCTGCAACATTGACATCCTTCACATTGATTTCACCTTCACTTTAATTTTTGTGAGGGGATACGAAAAATTGTGTTTATTTTCTTTGAGTTTAAGGTATTAAGAGAATGTGTTTCCTGTTTTCAAAAGAAACAGGGAGTGAAATTTCGCGTCTTGGTTTTTGAGATTTCTTCAGGCAAGTCTATGATCCAAGATGAGCACTTTGGTTAATTTTTTTTTATTTAACTTTTTGGTTAAATAGAGACCCTTCAAGTTTCTTAGGACTTCGTTTGCTTACTCAAACACAAACCTTGCTATGTTTTGCAATGTTGTCTTTGCTTTGCTTTGAGATTTCATGTGGTCGGAATTTATGATTTGTTTGTTACAGTTCTCTTGGTAGGTAAAATTAGAACTACTTGTTACCATTTGAGATTTCAATCGGTAACCTAATGAATCTGTTGCTGTTATGGTCTTTCCATTTACTGTAGGGCTCTTTGGTATCCTCCAATATCATATACTGAATGATCACAGACTAATTATTCAATTTTCTTACAAAATGAACCTGCAATTATGGGTTTCATTGTTACAGGAATCTGAGTGTTAACTGATAGTCTCTCTCGTGGGTGCTTCCGATGAGTATTAGTCCCTTTCGAACACCAGAAGCGATGAATAAGCGAAAGGATAATAAAGTGAGAGGAAACTCTACAGGGAACGCAATGTCCTCAAATGGTGGACAGACAGAGCTACCGCGTTATCTCAGAGCTTCAAGTGGTTCATGTCATGATCTTTGCAAGTATGGGAGGAAACACACTTCAGAGGAGAAGCCATGGAAGCGTTCCAAGGTTAAAATCACTGTCAAGAAACTTCCTGATGACATGAATGAAGCTTTGAGCTCAGCTTCTTCTGAGTCGAAGAAGATGAAGACACTCACGAAAAAACAGCTTCTTGATAGTTCAAATGGAGATTCCGATATTACAAAGAGAAGGGTTGTGAAGTTATCAGCTGGTGGTGGAACTTCTTTAGAGCAAAGGGATTCACCGCAGAAGAAGAACAAGACAACAACTCATGTTTCGGTATCTCACATATCTGAAAACAAGCAGAAAGTTATGTCAAGATCTCATTCAGGACGAGCAACTCTGAAATCTAAAGAATCTAAACCGATTCTTGGGCAAGCTGCTTCAATGGTGGGAAAAAAGGACAGTGATGTAAAGGTAGTTAAGAAGATTGGTGCCTCCAAATTGGCTTCAAACAAGGTATCCGTAACCCCAAAGTCTTCCATTAGATTAACTGGGAATTCCGATCTGAGGAAATCTCAGAGCTTAAAAAAAGTCTCATCTTCTCAAGAAAATCAGAAAGCAAGTGATGTACAATGCGATGATGAACCTCGGCTGTTAGTAAATTATCCAGTCCACGTTGTAGAAATTGAAGCGAAGAACTACAAGACTGCAGAAGAAGATGATCTCGATGAACAATGCACTGTGGAACCATCTCCTCCTCCATCGTCTTCATCAACTCGAAAAGACGAGGATCTAGGAGAATACGAGGAGTATACAATATCAGAAGCAGAAGAATATGAATACCCATCTGAGAGCGGAGGAGAAGAAGAGGAGAGGAAATCAACTCGAGTTGAAGCACGAAAATTACAATTCAGAAGAGGAAAGGAAGTGGGCGTTAATGGTGAGAAGGAGAGTCGAAGGAGGCTCAAGTTCAGACATGGAAGGGATCTTGGGGAAAACCAAAGTGAGAATGACAATGGAAGGAGAAGCTTTAAGAGAAGAGAGAATGGGACAGAAGAGAAGGATGATGAGAGTGAAGAAAAAGTTGTGTTGAGACATCAAGACGTGCAGGACAAGAAAGAAGCTCAAGGGCTGTTCAACAATGTCATTGAAGAAACAGCAAGTAAACTTGTTGAATCCCAGAAAAGCAAAGTTAAGGCTTTGGTCGGTGCTTTCGAAACTGTTATTTCTCTTCAAGAATCCAAACCTTCTACCAACTCAACATGAAGAACATGACACAAATTTAACTTTCATCTTATCAAGCTTTGGTTTTCAGTGAGGTCTTTCAGCTGTAGAGATTGCTGAAACCGGTTTGTACATTTATCCGGTTTGCTTGATTGGCTTTGTCTTTGGTTTTGGTTTTCTGGTCCAGGGTTTTTGGGGTTTCTTGGTTTTGGTTCGGTTTGTACAGAAAATACTCATCTGATTTTTAACATATAATTCGGTCTTGGGTTTTATCCCTCATGTCGTTCAAATAAAAGCCTACGGTTGAATTGAACCGGAATTGGCATCAAAACCGGGTTTATCATACAAAATAAAATATCCACGGCATTTCAGCGTATTGAGTAATAGCCAATCACCATCAACAGAACGAAATCCACATTTCATCACGCTGACCAATCGTATGGTTTTGGAACGTTTATTGGACCGTATGGTATACGTTTCGAATATTACTTTTAAAATTCTTATTGACTTCTTATTTAAAATTCTTATTGTCTTCGGTTATGTTATGTGACATGACACAAAACCCACTCTCTAACATACAAACACAAGTGATAAATCAGTCATCTCTCAGGGTGCTTGTTCCTGTTTTAACCCACATTCTTCTTCTGCAGCAAAGTCAAGCCCTGAAATCTTCATCCGTCCAATGTTAACTGCGAAATCACGAGTCCCAAATTGAGTTTCAGATGAGTTTATGGTAGAACACGAGAAATATAAAATGAAATCGAGACAAACAAATGTTGCTCTACATACTAACGACGTCTAGACCCGCTAACTTGGGCATGAACTGTTTGACATGTTCTTCGGCTGCTTTCTCGGCCTTCAATGTCTCACACTCGAATGAAACAGATATCTTCTTCTTCCCTTGCTTTTGTTCAATCAAACCTACAACATCCTTCTCCCAACTGTTGAAGGACACGTTCCAACGCGGATCAAGATAAAAGCTCTATTCAGTTATATTCAATATGTGATTACAAGAGTCTCGTGGAGCTTTAGTTACTCAGATTGACACCCTTAAAGCTATGAACTTTGTGGTTGTCCCACTCCAGATTTACTCAAAGACAAATATCACATATATTTACAATCAATGCATATACTTAGATCAATCTTTTTGCATTTGTTGTTGGATTTCCCATTGTGTTATAACCTTGAAAATTAGGATAAACAACGAAGAGGGTTTACCCGTGTGCATGATCAGCATCATGGATTCGAGCAGCATCATGACCTTTGCACTCCACTACAACTGCTTGCTCTTTCTTACTCTTTTCACCAGAGAACAATGAGATGCAACTTCAGAATCATGGTTTTGAATTAAGCTTGCAATAAAAATAGAGAGATGATGAGCTAATACGTTGTAGTCTATGATGGTGAGCTTGATCAGTCGATAATCGTCACCATGGCTGCACTCGGTTTCACAGGCCAGCTCTTTTGAGAAACAAACACCACAAGAACATTATAGTACAGATTAACAATACTTGTAGGCATGAACTATATCTCAAATGAAGAATCTGCAGTAGAAAAATCAAGCAGAGATTTCTGATCCTGAAAGCGTAAAGTACTACCAGTTGGTTTCAGACTGATCCATATTCTTCAGGGAAGCAAATTTGTGAGGATGAAGGAAGAAACGAACACATAAAGGCTAAAGAATTTCATATATGAAGTAGCTAAAGGGAAAACACCTAAACCAGACACAAGATCAAACAACAATTTCAACAACGGAATCGACCGAACAGAGAAAAAAAGACACTATTTTTTATGTGTTCTTTTTTTGGCCAAAGGAATTTACAAAGTGTACCAGTGCCATGGAGGCCGTAGCAGATAGACTGAGGAAGCTGAATGAAATGGCCTGAGATAGACCCACATGGCAATAGTGCTATTGATGCTATTCCTTCCTTCACTTCTCCTTCTTCCTTCTGTATCTCTACTTCTCTCTCCTCATCTTGAGATTACACACAGCTTCAGTTTCTCCAAGAACAGAGACAGACAAAAGGGGAGAGAGAGGGAGAGAGAGAGAGAGAGAGAGTTTACCCATTGTTGAAAGCTGAGGAAAGTGACCTTTTTACTCCATTACGAAGCGGGTGTGGGAAGATAGATTAGGTATCGCAGAAATTAATCAGAGGATTTAATCACCCACCTCTTGAAGCAGCCAGAAAACTATGTCGTTTCTCTGCCGGGATGGTTGATATATGTCCTCTTCTCGCGCCCTAACTCGACGAAAACAGTAGATTTTATGTGAAGAATTGATTTACATTCAAAAGAAGCAATCAACTTCTAGTGCTTAATTTTGAAACCTCCTAAACCATGATGCGAAAACCGGTTTATATATTATATGCTAATCAAATTTAAATTCAGAATTGATTCATATTGGATTTTCTATTTAATATTATTTTATATTAAATTTATAATTTTAATTTAATCATTTGATAAATTTTATTATAATTAAATTTCTATCGATTTTTATTATAATTCCGATTTAATCTCATATAATTTCATTTACTTTTTGATATTACAAAATTTATTATTTATAATATAACAATTGTATTCATCTTATCAATTATAATTCACACCATCAAAACAATCGATGTCTTGACATGCATATCCCAATTGATGTTAGACATTTGCTCTTTCATTATGCGCATGAACTGTTCAATTCGTCTTTCTGATCGTTCATCTTACTTTTGTGATTGTTCAACGCCCTTTCGTGCTTGTTCAACTAGCAGTTGTGATTCTTTAACTCGTCTTTCGGATTCTTGTTGCGCCTTGAACACTTTCGATAACGTATTCCGGAACTCGTATTCTGATACTTTTTATTTACCTTTGGAGGAACTTGAATATTTTGATGTCATTCCTCCACGACCGAAAATACAATCTTTGTACGGTGTAACTTGCTGTAAAACAAATATCGAGAATTAATGACAATTATAAATAGCAAAATTGTATTATATTGAAATGTCATTAATTTACTTCGAGATACAACTCGTTGTATTCTTCCGGACTAAGGAAAGTTTGTGTTCCGTCTTCTCTCGGCGGAATTTGGGATATTGGTTCCGCTGCCATGTTTTCAACATCATCGTGAACACGTTTTGCCCTGGAATCTACCCACGAACCATCCATCAGACTTTTTAACGTGCGTACGTTCCAGCAATTCTACGTACGATGGTTCGGATCACTTCTCTTTCGCCTAAAACAAATAAAAAAGATATAAGTTTAATATTAATCAAATGTTAATTGTATAAATGCATAAAAGTATTATAAAGCTTACCAAATCTTCGTATATTGCGTAAAAGAACGAGATCCTACGGTATGTGCAATCATCTCGTATCCTTCTTTATCATAATGACGAGGTTTACTTGCTCGCTCGTTTTTTAGTTTAAATGCTAGATCATCCCAATATGCGCACATCTGGTCCAAACATCATCGGCTATCCAAATGGGTTTTCCTTTCGTCTCTCAATTTTTTTTACAATCGTTCAAATTCGGACTTTACTAGTCCGATAATCTCGAGATTCCAGTAAATTTTTTGCTGAAATAATGAAAAAAATTATTTTATTTAAAATATAATTTGGATTATTTGATAAAATTAAAAATTATTTAAAACATACCACAAATGATTTCCACCATCATTCCTTAATTTCTGGGTCGGTCTGCGTCCAATTATAACAAGGCTTATCATAATTAGCTTTCATCCTCTTTGTTATATGACGAGAAAGTTGATTGTATCCAAACCTACAAATCTAAATTAAGATAAAGTAACATTTAATTAACTATTTATAAATTGACAATTGAACGTAAGTATACGTACCATTGTGTGTAATTTTCACGAGGAGGGTCTAAATGAAGAAGTTTGTGTCGTTCCTCGTCCATTGATAAAATTTCTTTTACGGTTGGTTCATCATGCATCTCAGGTTCGTGATGCATTACTGGTTCGACTGGTGGTTGGTGGTTGCATTTGTGGATAATAAGACATATTGCGCTGATTGTGTCGATCCAGTGTTTCGGAAGAAATTTGGATGCATGAATTCCGTAAATCCCGAAACAAAATGTCGTGAATGAGATGACACATTACCAGTTTCCTAAAAATTAGAGCGGTTCATTTTATCGCCTCTTCCAACTCAACGCGACATACTGAAATGTAAAAATAAACATTACGTTTTCAATGTCTTTGAAACATTCAACAAATACTTTAACTACATATTACATCTCTAACTAAAATTATTTCATAACATTTTCAAACTCTTTCAAGCATTTCAACAAACACTTAGACTACACTTATTCCAAATCTAACTTAATCCATTCAAAATCTAACTAAATATATTAGGAATCTAACTTAATCTATTCAAAATCTAAAAAATTATATTAGAGATCGTAAAATTGTGTTAAAATTAATCTGAAAAGTGTCGAGGGATGGGATGGGATAGGACGAATTGTCGGGGGTTGGGGGACGGGACATGATAGGACGAATAGCGGCTGAGACGACACGGTTGAGACTGGAGCGACGAGGGCGATAGACGATGGCTGCTGGGACTGGGGTAACGAACGGCGGCTGTTGAGGCTGGGCCATGACGACGGACGACGGCTGTTGGGACTAGGGCGACAGACGGCGGCTACTGGGTCTAGGCCGGGACGACGCGGTTGGGACTAGGGCAACGGGGGCGACGGACGGTGGCTGCTGGGATCGGGGCAACGATGTGACTGCTGAGACTAGGATGACGATGCGGTTGGGACAGGGGTGACGACGGGGTTGGGATATGGGTGACGACACAATGCGACAGTGACGACGAACGCGATCAGGGGCGACGGATGGCAGCGTGACAAGGAGGGAGAGATCGCTGGAAAGGGAGAGAGCGACAAAGAAAAATGCCTAAGTGTTGCTCCCGTCGAAATTTGAAGGATTTACGGATGGAAGGTCAACCCTATCTATAAACCGTCTGTAATTCTAGACAGCCATGACCCATACGTCCACAATTGATGACGACCCGACCATTCGCAATTCTAGATGGCCGAGGTTCATCCGGAATTGCCGGAGCCGAGACGGGACGGGACGAACAGGACGAACTCCCGCCCGTAAAATCTTTCTCCATCCCTGACTTGAGTTCGTCCGTCCGTTCTTCTCTCTCTCTGTGCTTTGAATATCCATAAATGTTTAACAATTCATTAAGAAATGGAAACAATACTTTGAATATCCGTAAACTTTCAACACCGAATAATCTGATTTAACAATTCATTAAGAAATAGAAACAATACTTTGAATATGCGTAAACGTTTAACATGAATCATCATTTCACACAATTGTTCCGTCGACTCTTGTGTTTCTGTATCTGATTCAAATTCGTCTTCTTCTTTTTTTTTTACCTCTTCATAAAGATCATCTTCATTTCTTTCACATTCTTCCATTTCACCGTGTGTAAGTGTTTCAACAGGTACCTCGTCAATAGCAACAATCTCGATCATTTCTTGGTGCATTGGCAATTGTCGTTGTTCTATGTTCTTGATAAATTTATCCCTTGGAAATATCTTCACTGCGACACGCCAACCAGGAGATCTTCTTATATGCAGATAGGAAACATAACAAATTTGATCGGCTTGTGACACAAGAATAAAATGCTCGTATTTTGCATATATTTGTGTATAATTAACTTCTACAACGCCTAACTTGTTTACTCTTTTTCCGCGGCCGATTATTGGATCGAACCAATCACATCGAAATAACATCACTTTTAAATCGATGTAACCTACAAAAAGTATCAAAATATGAGTCAATCCAAAATGACATACGTGGTAAGGATAACATTGTTTAAAAGTTTTTATGAAAACCTGGTTTGGCCGATGCACAATAGCTTTCACCTTTCATACATATACCATAGTTCATCGTTGACTTCATTTTCCCGTGTTCGTAAGTGTGGAAATTGTAACCACGTGTAAAATACATAGTCCAACTCGTAACTTTCACAATCGGTCCTTTGGTAAAATCTCATAGCCACAACGGGTGATTGCGGATCTCAACCTACAGTACGTGTAAAAACTTAGGTACATCGTCAAAATTTTATAAAAGTTATTTATTTAGATGTAAAATTTTATTACTTACATATTGTCTGATCCATGTGGAGAAATCTTTTTTTTAAGTTCTTGGAGATGAGATTCATCAATGTTCATATATGTATTCTTCAATATATCATCAAATATCATGTAAAAAGAAACAAATTTTTATAAATATTACAAGAAGAAACAAAATTCTCGTTGTGATAACCATAGTTATGGCATTTTACCTTTCAAAAGGCTGTAGATATTCACAGTCAGTAAAACATACATATGTGCGATATGAAAATCTCGTTGTGATAACCATAGATCTTTCGCTTTACCAGCAGATTGACCAATTCCGTAAAATATATCCAGAACATCTAGTACTATATCTAAAAATATCACACCACCATCAAAATATCTGTTTGAATTTCTAGTCCGCATTTGAACATGTGGATCGAAGTAGGGGTAGGAGTTTCGGGTTTTGGGACAGGTTCCTCGGGTTTGGGTTCCTCGGATTCTAAAAAATTGAACCCATAAAAACCCATTTGGTTTTCGAGACGGGTTCCTCGGGTTTCGGATTGGGTTCGGGTTATTTGGGTTTTGAAACATTGAACCCAAAAAAACCCAAATTGTATTTGGGTTCTTTCGGGTTCTCGGGTTCTTCGGGTTTTTTGGGTTATTTAAGTACGGGTAATTCGGGTTTAAACGGGTAATTCGGGTTTTAAACGGGTAATTCGGGTTTTAAACGAGTAATTCGGGTTTAAATGGGTAATTCGGGTTTAAACGGGTAATTCGGGTTCCAAATTTAACATACAAAAAATTAGGTTAGAAGGGTTAAGGTTTTTTTTTCAGGTTCCTCGGGTTCTCCAGAACCCAATCCGGACCGACCCGAACCCATTTGGATTTTAGATTTTGAATCCATATGGGTTTTCTAGAAAATTCGTTTATCTCACGAGTTGATTTTTTCGGGTTGGGTCGATCTGGGTAACCCGAAACGCCCACCCCTAGCTCGAAGTAGTATGAAGTGAATAACGATATTTCCTCATTCACGTATTGTTCCACGATTGAACCCTCCGAACGAGCTTTTTGTTTGTTTTTTTAGATAAAACATAAATCGCTCGAATGGATACATCCAAGAAATTAAACTAGACCTCCTAATGCGGCTTCGTGCGGTAAATGAACTATCAAATGCTCCATAACATCGAAGGATGATGGTGGAAAAATCTTCTCCAAATTACAGAGTATAGTTACTATGTTATTTTCCAGTTTACGGACCACATCCATACTCAGATTTCTCGCACATAAATCTCGGAAGAATATGCCAATACCTAAAACATGAAATTATTATTAGTATATTTAAAAATTGTTATTCATACTATTAACAAAATCAACCACATACCTCTGATTGCTTCGTGTGCATGTTTGTCCATCAATTCAGAAAAACATATGGAAGTAGTATTTGCATGAATACATGACAATCATGACTTTTCATCCCTTATAACTTTCCTCCATGAATATCCACGCACCTTCCGATGTTAGATGCATAGCCATCGGAAAATTTCACGTCCTCTTTCAACCATTTCAACAATTTATATTTCTTATCATTTGATAATCTGAATATCGGAACTGGCGCTTTACCGTCATCACTTATATGTAAGTCCTTTCATGAGCAATACTTTTCTAGATTCTTACGTGATTTAATATTATCTTTCGTCTTTCCTGCAATATTCAGTACCGTGTTGATGATGTTATCGAAAAAAAATTTCTCTATGTGCATGACATCAAGATTATATCGAAGTTTCAGATTTATCCAATACGACAAATACCAAAATATGCTCTTCTTGTACCAATAATGAGTAATTCTATGACCACCAATTCTCTGATGATTGTTCCCTCCGCAATCTATACTCCTAGGAATACCCAAAGCAAAAAGTCGTTCATATAAAATATCTTCGCCGGTCAAATCTAGAAGAGGAGATTTCTGCACAACTATATTCCTGTTGAAATTTCTCTTGTTGCATCGTAATGTATCATCAGTAGGAAGGAAACAACAATGACAATCAAACCAACTCGTCTTTCGTCCATGTTTCAGTTGAAAAGCGTCTGTTTCCTCCATGCAATATGGATAAGCCAATCGACCATGCGTTTTCCATTCAGATAACATACCATAAGCTGGAAAATTACTTATTGTTCACATAAGAGCACCTCGTAACATAAAATTTTATCGCCTCGAGATATCGTACGCTTGAAATCCATTCCATAATTCTTTCCATTCTTCAATTAGTGGTTGAAGAATATATCCAAAATTATTTTCGGATGATTAGGCTCGAGAATCAATATTGTTAAGAACAAAAACTCTCTTTTCATGCACATATCAGGTGGTAAGTTGTACGGTGTCATAATAACTGACCACAACGAATAATCCTTCCCAGACATCCTAAATGGATTAAAACCATTGGTACAAAGGCCTAAATAGACATTTCGACTCTCAGCTGCAAAATCAGGATATACCTTGTTAAAGTGTTTCCACGCCTCTCCATCCGAGGGATGACACATCTCTCCTTCACGACTTAAATGTTCAGCATGCCATCTCATGTCGCTTGCGGTCTGCTCAGATTGATACATATCTTTTTAATCTGTCTGTAATTTGTAAATACCACATACGAAGATATGGAACCGATTTTCCATTCTTTGTCAAATATCTGATGTCTCTCTCCAAAAAATCATGCAATTGTCTTGACAAACATCAATCTTTTGATATGGTAACAAACACAAAGATCTAATCATCTTCTTTGTCTCACAATAAGAGTCTATTGTATTGTTATCTTCAGGAAAATAAACCCTTACTAATTGCAATATCGAATCCATGCAATTCTTAGAAAGACTATTTTTAGTCTTCAAATTCATCAAACGTGCAGATAGAGACAACTGTAATAGACCACTTCTATAACCATCATAAAGTGGATGCCTAGCACTTTTTAACTTTTAAAAAAAAAAACTTTTTGCTTCTTCATTCGGATCTTTTTCAATATTTTCACTTTCGTTTCTTTCATCGAATACATTTTGCACCATTTTCACATAAGGATTCATTTATGCATCTTGAGAAGTCTCAAACACTTCTACTAAAATTTTCCACAACATTACTAGGCCGTGGTGCAAAATTCTCTCAATGACATAACCAAATGAAATAATTCGGAGTAAAACCTCTTAAATAAAGATGCTTCCAAACGGTTCTCTCATTAACAAATTTTTCATTTTTTCATTTGACACATGAACAAACCAACTTACCGATTTCTTTATAAACTTGTTGATTTGTCGACATCGTCATAAACTGTGTAACGCCTTCTATAAACTCCTTTGATATACCTTGAGTTTCTGGATCAATTCTTCTGTACATCCATTATCTAAAACGAAAATATTCGATCTCGAAAAAGATGCCATTATAATATCAAACAATAAGAAGATATGTGGTGAAATATATGAGAATTGTGTATGAAAACCGGATCAAAGGTTGGGGGTTAAATAGATAATTTCTAGACGAATTACGGACGGATTACGGACTAAGACAAATAGTTACCGACGAGTTGTCCCGAATCTGTCCCTAAATGGATTTGTGGCCATCTCGGTTTAAGGACAGCAGCCGATGGGCGTATGCATATTGCAGACGGCGATGTAGTCGTACGTTAATTTGCGGATAGAGTTTACAGCCATCCGCAAATTTACGGACGGAAGCTGCACTCGTCTGTAAATTGTGGATTCCCATAGGCAGCCGTCTCTAATCCGGGACGCTCTCCTGATCCGTTTCCAATCCGTCCGCAAATACAGATGAATTAAGGACAATTTATCTGTATGCAAATTTCCAGACGAATTAGGGACGAATTTCTTTTTCCCTCCCTATTCCGTCTATAATCCGTCCCCAAATTTAGGGACAGACAACACAGTCCACAAATTCCGTTTGCAATTTCTAGTAGTGATAATTATATTTTAAATTTATTGAAAAATAATTTGTTAGAAAAATTTAAACATTGTTTAAGTTACGAAACTATAAGAGATAATTCTACAACTTTTTTTCCTCATGAAAACCTATGTAATGAAAAGTTAAATTTATTTACCACTCATTTATAAATTTTCAGTTACAAACATATATATTTTATGTTTTATGTAATTCATGTTTTATGTGTTACCAAACTCATTCCAATATCAAAATTCTATATAAATTTCTCCTTCATCTGTTGTAAACCCTTATTCCCTCACTAAATCAGTTTAGGATAAGCACCAACGACGTCATAATATTTAATATTGGCTCAATGTGCAACAGATTGAAACCATTAGTTTTAGTGGGTTTGCTTTCTCTGGTGATATTCTCACAAAGTTTGGAATTTTGATCTCATTAAGTTAATTTTGACTTCTCTTTATATGTTTTCAATGTAGATTACAATAAGAGCTAGCTAAGCTCTAATGTTAATGTATTACCTTTTCCTTTGCTTTGTTGATCTTGGGTTATTGTGGCAACCGATGTTATATGGTGATAATTGGAGGTAGCTACCACTCTAGCTCTTCCACCTTTGATGTGGCAACCGATGTTATATGGTGATAATTGGCATACTTATGTTTGAAAAGAAGATGATTCCACACAAAGAAGGCAAGAGAAGACATCGAGATTTGGCACAAAGAATACGGTGACGAGATTTGAGAAAGAGAGAAGGAGGCGACGAGATATGAGAAAGAGAGAAGGAGGCGACGAGTCTACAAGATTTGATACAAAGAAAGAGACGACGAGACGAAGATAATATGAGATGACGAGGACAACGAAAAAGATGCGAGATATGCAAGAATAAGGTCAAAGAGAGGGCGGTGGAAAAGATATGGGGAAATAAAATACATGTTTTTTTAGTTTTAATCTATGTTAAAATTGCATTATAAACCATTTTATTATATTTTACAAACAATTGGAAATTTTCAATCTATTATACACAATTTAAAAATTTTCTGTTTTGAATTATAATATTTAATATATTTCCTTTTGCATCAATTTATATATTTGAATTAAGTGTGCATTTATGACATTTCTTTTTATAATTAAAAAGTTAAATAATACATTTTTATTCAATATGTTTCCTTTTACACCGGTTTATATATTTGAATTAAATATGAACTTATATTATTTTCCTTTTATAACTGAAAAATTAATAATATTTTTATTGATATATACTATTGATATTGATTGATATATATATATATATATTAAAAGTAACAAATAATGATTTAAGATATCATTTAGTTTATAAATCAAATTTTAGTTCATTTTCTATTAATCATGTATATTTATAAGAATTTTAATAAGATCATAAATAACATAAATAAGATTATAAACAAAAAATATTTACATTTTACGAAATAATGTATTTTTATATTTTATTTTGTAATGGTATATTTTTACTCTCATTAGAAAAAAAAATTAAACATGTTTTCTAAAATTTTATAACTCAATTATTGAGTAATGTAAATAAATTTTATATATGATCATATAATCATAGTCAAGATTTTAATTATTTATTAGCCGAAAAATATAATTTCATACTAAATAAATATAACAATTTCGAAATATTATTAAAGTCCACATAATTGGACTCTATTAGTGTTTATGTCCATTATCTAAACGTTTTGCGAATGTTAATGCACCATTAACAATAGCTCTATAAATTACATTGGAGTCAACAACGAGACGTGCCAACTCGCGAACCTGCTTGATATCCACCATTGGCCTATTACAAAATTAATATTGTTTACTTATAAATTAAATTTTCGAAATATATATTATTTGTTTAATGTACTAATAATATCTTATTATTGCTTTAAAAATTTCTTATGCATTGAGATATTAATTTGACACATTTTTTAAAGCTTTTGTTTATTATCTACCATTTGCCATTTAAAATCTAATAATGTTTGAGTTACTAAGTTAATAAAATTTATTCATACTGACATAATTTCGTAAATTTTTGTAAAATATTTTCGTTTAAATTAATATTGGAAATGGATTTTCATTTACATATAGATTTTATGAATATTTATTTAGTTTACATTGTGAATAACTAAACTTTTATCAATTTAGGAATCGGCTGTGAAAAAGCTTTGGATTGTTATTTCTATGATATCTTTTGATTTAATTATTAATTTCAATATTATTAACAATATTTTCGATAGGTTTTTATAAAACAGTTGAGATAAGTATATGTTACATTGGTAGACTTTTTCGTCAATTGAATGGTCGTGTCTGATGCTTCTCTATGAATGTTTTCACTCAACGGAAAATTAAACAAACTATTAGTTGAGAAACAAAATATAGAAAACTATAAACTTGAAACCCTAGTTCAAAAAATATTATGTCCAAGACAAATGGTACTAAAAAACTTACCGAAAATGTTCTAGTCGGCGAGTATCATTATTAAATTCTAATGTAAACGTGCGAAAGATGTTTGGATTCTGAATTTATTTTTATGTTTTGTTGATGGATTAATTTGGTTAAATTTTATCAATTATTTGTTTTTATTTTTGTTATTGATAAAAATTGTAAGTTATTTTTTAACATTTATATTTTGTTCAGAAAATTGAACTGGTATAAAAGTCATTAGAAATAATATTTAACATTTGACATTTAATAATTAATAAAAAAGATAGACATATAAATGTTGTAGTTACAATATATGTATATATATATATATATAAGCAAAATTTGTAGTCATTACGATAATGTGAGATTTCATAAGTAAATTTTAGTGGATAAATGACCATATTTTAAAAAATAATTTTAAAATGAAAAATCTTAAAATTATTACTATAATATAATTATTTTGTTAAAGAAAACAAGATTAACTAGATGTAAGATTGAATCATATGCGCTATATACTAATATTTAAAAATGAATATACCAAAAACTACAATAGCATCAACTATAATTACAACATCACATAAAAAATTCTTCAAAAAAATTCAAATTGATATAAAAATCATACTTTATCATTCAAAATTGCATAATTTATAATCAATATGAAGTGTTTAAAATTATTATATTTACATCATTCAAGTTTCAAGATTTTTTATTGTATTTGATTAAATTTGGTTAAAATTCTTATGTTTATATATGAATTAAATTTTTATTTATATATGATTTTTTTTAACAATCGTTTCTTCACATCAAAATGTGAAGAAACGAATCCAGTTCGTCTTTGACGTAAAAATCCAATATTTATAATTAATATGACATATCAAATAATATGGTTAACATATAATAATATATTATAATTTTATGTTGTTGCTCATTTTTCCTCTCTTCACTACGACTCAAGTGATTAAATTACAATAATTCAAGACATTTTTGTTTTAAGTGATTTTAGAAAGAGAAAAATAAACATAAGAAATGTAAGAGTATTTGAAACCAAAATATTCACATTCAACTTTCAATCAATGTGTTATTCTTTTAATTCATTAATATTCCATTTAAATAAATAATATTTTAACTATCACTATGGTGAAAAGACTATTTCAAAAATTGTTAAACTATATCAATTGTATGTTATAATGGTCTGATTATTTTTAAATTTTTTGAACATTTTACCCAATCTTCAATAAAATAATATATTCAATATGTCCTGAAAAAAGATTACTAGATAATTACAAATTATTAAAATCTGGCACATTGTTCGAGTTTATTTTCTAGTTATCTGTACGATTAAAATTCAAATTCAGTTTGAATAACAAAACCTTGAAATCTGCGCATTTGGGTTCAAGTTTGAAATTTTTTATTTCACATACATATAGATTAAATTGTCATTGGATTAAATTAAAATATTCTTTCTCATCTTTATATATATATATATACCGTACGCTATTCTCTCTATCCATGTGAATTTTTCCATCCAAACCTCCAATTCTTAGCTTCATCTGTTTGTTCCTTGCTCCATTTCTTACGTCGTATGTTCCTCTCCGTCGTTCAATTTCTGTGTGCTTGTTTCTCGGCGTTCGGTTTCTCGACGATCGATTTTTTCTTTGCATTTTGTTTCTTGGTTCTTCCTTCCACAGTTGTGATTTATGCTTCTTTCTATCATCTTGGTTATCTCTTCTCTCCATCGTCTTGGTTCCTACTTCTCTCCGCCTTAATTTTTCTTTTTTCCACCGTTTTCTGTAGGGATAAGCTCATGGGATGGAGAGACGACAATGTCCTCTTTTCACACAAGAGATGAAGCTCACAAGGCGAACATACGATGAGATTGGTGAGACAAACAAAGACAAATGAATGATGTAATGCAGGTTCGAATACTCGCGGGTATCCGAGTAATTTTTCGATAACCCGAAAATCGAATACCCGCATCCGATACTAAAACATTGAAATTTGTAGATTCGAGTTTGAGTTCGAATACTAAAACCTTGAAATTTAAGGTTTCATATTCGAATTTAAAACCCTAAAAATCCTAGATATCGACCAGTGCCCTACCTTACTTTCCCATAAAAAAATATTTTTTCTTTCTTTTTTCTCGAGAAACCAATCAAATATATATTCTATTTGAGGACACTTGGTATTTCGGATATTCCAATTCAAAATTACCCGATAACCAAAATTAGATTTTGTATGGGTATCGTAGAATTCTTTCCAATATTTAAAATTTGACCATATGATATTCAATTTGATTTATTCAAAGAAAACTAAAAATTTCTGACAAACGAATTATAAAAATAAATACAAATTTTTATTTTAAACCATAAATTTATTTTTTTATATGTTTAATATATTTTTTTTAGAATTTATTTGTATTTGTTTAGTAAACAATATGATTTATATGTTTCTGCGATTATAAAATCTAAAAAATGCAATGAGGTCTAATATGAACACAATAAGAAGATATTATGATATACATTGTCTCATGTCACTTTGTATTTCTTCTGCATTGATATCACCATTTGGGTTCTTGAACGACACTAATTATTGTGTTTCAATTTATCTGTATAAGCATGAATATTCCTAAGACATGTTTGCTTAGATTAGTTTAATAGAATGCAATCTTTATTTTGTTGTTGTAGCTCTCCCACTCTTGTTTAACAATAATTTTGTTTTACCCTCATATTTTTATCTATTATAGAAAGATTAATTTTTATTGTGTAAATTTAATGAAATACAAGAAAAATCTGAAAATTTATTCGAATTTTAACATATAATTTGTAATTTAGTTTCCAATATAAATATTTGAAATTATTTTTTATTAAGTTTTGAAATTCAATACATAGAGATGTATAAAATTAATAATTTTTTTGTACCATGATACAAAACTATGTATATTAAAATTACAAGAGACCATGTAATTAGGATTTTTTGTTCTAGATTGTCATATTATTAGAAATTTGTTAAAGACTATCTCTTATAAATTGGGTATTTGTTTAACGCCTAATCTAGTACAAATATATCCTTAATCATAATACAAAAATGAAACAATTTTAATAATCTTAACATGGTATTACAACATTAGATTAAAAACCTGAATTCTCATTTCTTTTTAATTTTTTTCCGATCGTCACCCTTTACACTGGTCTCACCTACCAATCACAGTCTAACGCTTGTTGTGTGCCGTCCATCGTGATCGTTGCTCTTTTTATCACTGTGACCGTTGTCCTCTTTAACGTCATTGTGGTTGCCTTGTTTTGTTTGCAGATCTATAGATTCGCCCTTAATTAACCAAAACTCATGGTTCACCAATGACAAGTCTCATGCAACATTACGATAAACATCGAACAAAGTTAGATGTTTAATCCAAATAAACTGCATCATACATTGCTCACTATCAATATAAGCAACATAATAAAACTCACATATATAAATCATCTCACGTGAAGCATCCATATTTCTACCCTCTTGGAAAGTCATGGTCTTGATTGTTTTCTCCATAAAAAACTTGTCATTCTGTCATCCACTATTACGACCAATGTCATCACAACTTCTAATCTGGATTTCACACCGTTTGGACTCTAAGATCGACTCTTATTCTCCATTATACTCGACAATCTCACATCGCCACTACAATCTATCATCGCACGGACCACATATGTTCGTGAAGCATGGAAACTTCTTGTGAACACCTATAGAAAGTCCTATATGAACATATCAGACAACTCAAAGATCAATTAAAAAGGTGTACGAAGGATACACAAACAATTAATGAGCATATGCATTTCATTACAACAAAATTTGATGAATTTAAATTTTTTGGTGAACCACATGATTCATAAAATATACTTGAATACATTGTTGATGGACTTCCTGATGATTAAAAACCCATAATTGATGTTGTGACGCTAAGAGATTCGGTGATCTCAATCGAGCAACTTCATGAAAAACTACTAAATCATGAAGTTGGCCACAATAATTCCTTCAATGTCTCTTCTTTCGCATTCAACGCCAATTCACGTTATGGGTCATCATGCGGTTGTGGATTTTAAAGCTGAAACAAGAACACTCAACAATGTGGATATCAAGAAAAGTGCAAAAATTATGGAATTTTTTGTTATAGTGCAAGGAAATATCCTCAACTTCAAGCACATGCCACTCCAGTCTCCAACCAATCTTTGGCTCCATCTATAAGATAGTCCTAAGATGCTAGTGACCTGACCTTGGTCCAACGATTCACGGAAATCTCCACTTCAGGTTCATAACATCATGGTTTCTTCGTCCAATGTAGATAAGTAGTTGCTTGATAGTGGTGCATTGTATCACATCACATCTGACTTACAAAACCTATCATTTCACAATCCGTATGTTGGTGGAGAGATGGTGATCATTGGAGATGGAAAAACTCTTTTTATCTCATATATTGGTTTATTTTTCCATCTTTTGCTCACGCGTGATATTATTTTTACTGATGTTTATGTGTGCCTCAAATTAAGAAAAATCTTATCTCCATACACAAGTTTTGTGTCACTAATAATGTCTCTGTTTGAATTCTGTGACGATGAATGTCAGGTGAAAGATTATCGCATGAAGGCACAACTCATAACATGGGTTGCTAAGGAGGGTATCTATGAGTGGTGAATCTAACCCGTAATCAAACAGTATATTTATTTCTCTATTTTTTTCGTGTTTAAGTCCATTTCATCAGAGTGGTATTAGTGATTAGGTAATCCCGCTATTCTCATTCTTAAGGAAATAATTGCAAAATTTTTAGTTTACATTGTTCGAAAAGTCTTTCTTCTTTACCTTGTAATTAGATGTGTAAAATGAGTTGGCTCAACTCAATTCGCCATCAGCTCACTAAAAAATGAGCTAGTTCAGCTTGACTCATTTTCAAAACGAAATGGAAAATTCTAATTCAGTTCGGCTCGCCTTTAGCTCGTCAAAAAATGAGTCGGCTCGTGAGCTAGACTATTTAATTTAAAAGAGTTGTAATATATTAATATTATATGTTTTTCATACTCAAACCAAATAAATTATCTAGAGTATAAAAAAAATTAATTCGAATACAAAATTATTAGATATCAAAATATTAATTGAAAAACAAATGTATAGAATATCAAATAAAATATCTAATACATAAACATATTTTTAAATTTTTTATTTTACAATAAAATATATTAATTTGTTAGAACTAGAATAATAATAATAATATAATAATAATAATAATAATTTAATATGTAAATAATATATTATTTTTATTTAAATAGTATTTAATAAAAGAAATAATATGTATCATATGTAGAAATAGAAAAACATGTGAATTGCATGTGATTTTGTACTCAGCTCGAAAGTCAGCTCACCTAAGCTCTAGTTCGTTTTTTGTTCCGTTTGTTAGCTCGTTTTTTAAACGAGCTGAAAAAATTTCAAACTAGGCTCGTTCAATAAATGTCACAAGCTTCATCTCACCACACCGCCTCACACCCCATACATAATGGTCTATCCCAACGTCGTCATTGTCACCTAGTCAAAACTTGTTTGGCTCTTCTATCACATGCATCCATACCTCAACAATTTTGGTCTTTTGGCTTCAACACAACATGTTATTTAGTTAATATAATTCCAACTCCCATTCTTCCAAACCAATTCCCATTTGAACTTCTTTTCCAAAAATCATCCAATTATGACAAACTTCAAATGTTTGGATTCCTCTGTTACCCTTATATTTGATCATATATCTTTCACAAATTTGAACCTCGTTTCAAACCATGTATTTTTCTTGATTACCCATCCACCCAAAGTTCTTATTTATGTCTTGATCCAATCACCACTCGGATATACATATCACGACACATGACTTTCAATGAATAAGTTTTCCCCTACCATGAACCTACAAAATACATACCCATCAAAGAATCGAGGCATGAGTCTCCTTGAAATGACAATAACCAACCACTTGATCTTATTTATGTGAGTTACTCATCACCTCATAGTACACCTCTCTTGGAACCTCCACATGAGGAAGGCTCCGGGGTCAATCCAACACCAACAACTTTCACCACCTTAGAGACACGAGATGTCAATCGAACGTTTAAGCTTCTACCAACACCACAATCCATCGAGGCTAAACCACTTTTTTTCATTCGTCATCCCATTGGAACAAGAGCAAATAACAACATTTTCAAGTTGTCTAAAAGATATTCTTACCTTGTTTCTTTTGTGTCGCATGAAAAAGAATCATCTACAACCACAGAGGCACTAAAAAATTCACAGAGGAGAAATCACTATAAGTTTTGAGTTTGATGCTCTAGTCCATAATTAAACATGTGATTTGGTTCCATCAAATGAGACACAAAATATTGTTGGGTGCAAATGAGTTTTACGCATCAAACACAAACTTGAAGGCATGATTGACAAATACAAATAAAGAGATTTCCTCAACGCCAAAGAGTTAACTACCATGAAACATTTAGTCTTGTGGTACAGGCCTCCACTATTCGATTTGTTATAAGCCTTGTTGTTTCTTCAAGTTGGCTACTAAATAGGGGTGGAAAAAAAACCCGCACAACCCGTCCCGTCCCGAAACCCTTCCCGTACCCACACAAAATTACTCGAACCCGCGGATACGGGTTCGGGTTCGGGTAATTTGATTTCAATACCCGCGGGTTCGGGTTCGGGATGGTTTTTTAGTTTGATAAGCGGATACCCGCAAAAATTACAAAAATACCCCTTTTATATGTATTACCTAAATACCCTTATTTTTTATGGGTAATACCTAAATACCCTTAGGTTAAACCTAACCCTTTCTTTCTCTTCCAACCTCTCCAATCTTCCTTCCTCATCACAACTTCTCTTTCTTCCTCCTGCAAAGCACATGGCCGCCGCCCGCTCTCCCTCCTGCTCGCCGACGGCCACCCACTCGCTCCCTCTCCTGCTCGCTGATGGCCACCCTCCCGCTCCCTCTCCTGCTCGACTGGCGGCTCCTCTTCCCTCTTCCCTCTCCTCGCCCGCTCTCCCTCCTGCTCGCCAATGGCTACCCGCTCCCTCTCCTCGACGACATAGTCTCTCACTTTTCTTCCTGCACTACCGCATCAACCGACGGTCGGTCGCCCGCTCTCCCTCCTGCTCGCCGATGGTCACCCGCCGCTCTCTCTCTCTCTTGCTCGACTGGTGGCTCCTCTAGCCTCTTCCCTATTCTCTCTCCTCGACCACATAGCCTTTCCCTCTTCCTCGTGCGGGACGGGTACTCGCGGGTTCCGAAAATTTTGGCGGGTTTTTGCGGGTACCCGAACAGCGGGTACTCGCATCTTGCGGGTACGAGTACGGGTATTAAAATCCATTACCCGTGCGGGACGGGTTCGGGTACGGGTAGTAAGAATCTCGCGGGTACCCGCGGGTGCCCACCCCTACTACTTAAGCATCTGGGTGTCAATAATGCATTTCTTCAAAGGGTAAGTGAGGAAGCATACACATCTTAACCACATGGGTTATTGATCGTGATCATCCATCATATGTCTACAAACTAAATAAAGCTAATATTTAGTTTAAAGCAAGCTCCAAGGGCATGGTATTCATAACATCAAAGTGTTTTGCTTTTACAAGGCTTTGTTTACTTATTAGTGGATAACTCCCTCTTCATAAAAAACTCAAGATATCCAACCTTTTTGTTCTCATCTATGTTGAGGACCTCATTATTAGTGATAATTCTGCAATTCATGTGCGTAAATTCATTGACTCAATGGCCAACCCGATTTTCATTCAAAGACCTCGGAGATCTCAGATTCTTTCTTGGATCGAAGCAACACATAATGATTGTGGTCTATTACTTACTCGTCGAGAATACATCAATGATCTCCTCCAACAAACACACATGATTGACTCTAAGCCAATCTCTACACCTATGGCATCAGTTACCATACTTGTCTTGAATGATGGTGAACCCATGGAAGCTCCCACGAAATATAGTATGATGATTGGTAATCTACAATATCTATCACTCACATGACTAAAAATCAGTTTTGCTGTCGTCTCTCACAATTCATGCATGCACCTACATTGTCTCGTTGACAAGCGACTAAGCGTGTCCTATGCTACTTATCCAGAATAGAAACAACTGGAATATTTTATTTATCAAATATCTCATACTTCTTCATGCCTTCAGTCATGCAGATTGGGGATATGACAACTATGATTATACATCCACATGTGCTTACATTGTGTATCTTGGTAAACATCATATCCCATGGTCGTCGAAAAAAAAAAGGTTGTAGATCCTACATTGAAATTGAGTATCGATCTGATGCAACGACATTAGCATAAGTTTAATGTGTAAAAAATCTACTCAAAGAACTTGACATTGCAATTTTTGAGAAACCATTCATCTATTCTATTGTGATAATGTTGGAGCAATACATTTATCTGTTAACCATGTGTTTTAATCTCGCATGAAACATCTCGCCTTTGGATATCATTTCGTTCAAAGCCAAGTTCAATTAATGGATATATTTGCAAAACTTCTGCCTCAAACAATATTTCACTCTCCATTCTTTAAGGTTAGACTCATCGGTGACGGTCCATCTTAAAAGATATATAAGAGAACATATAATTAGGAATTTTTTTTAAAAAAAATCATCTCTATTTGTTTAACACCTAATCGTAATAAAAAAATCAAACAATTCTAATAATCTCTAAAAAATAACCTAATATATATATGCATATATATATATGTAAAAGAACTTTTAGAGATAGTATATGAGGTTTTGTGGTGGTGCAAAAGTTTCAAAAGAAAAAGAAATAATATTTTCGAAGAAAGGTCAAAGTGCATTATTTTTTCGTTATACAATTTTGATATTGCACACACTAAAAATTTGCTATAAAATAAATGTATAAACTTTAAATTTTAATACAAACTTTCTATAGTAATTTAAAAATTTACAAACATTAATTATTCTGCCTATTTCACATGATACATGTCATGTATTACATGATATACGACACATTCGAATAAAATTTTAAAATATTTATTGTATCTAATAATAAAACCGATACATTTTATAAAAAGGCAAATAATTTAAAGTCTTTCTATATATTCATGAGATGAAATTAATTTCATGCACCTAAAATAGTAAACAAAATTGACGGTATTGAGACGTTACACGTGGACGGTTCACAATGCTTCTCGAGTAATTCTGGTTATAAGATGACAAAGAAAATTCATTAAAAGAAAAGAAAATAATTGAACTTGTCGCTTTCTCTTACAAATATCTAATTTCCTATCACTTCAGAATCATAAGAAACGTGACCTGTCTTGGGGATTCACCAGCAACAATATCCAATAACATAACGCCACGTGGATCGTCATGCCACGTGGACTGGCCTCGTCTACTCCACTCTCTCGGGAGTAAGATATCAGTGGAAGCTCGTGAAGGGATCGAGCGTTTCAGTTCTTTCTCTCTCTCCCACATTTCGAATTCGTTTACTGAAAGAGAGAAGGAGATGGCGACGATGCGATTCTCCGGTGCATCGGCTGGGGCCGAGACATTCGTGGGTTGCAACAACTCCTTGTCGAGCTTCGTTGGTCGTCGCTGCGACGGCGGGAGATGGAGGACGATGCTGTTTCCGGCGAGTCGCTGGAGCTGGAGACCGACATCGATAAGGAGGCATTTTCCGGCGGTGAAGTCTGTCTGGAGTGAGCCGAGGGAGAAGGTGACTGATATTGTCACTGATTGCGAACAAGGTCCAGATAACCCATTGTTCTTCCTTCAAATCTTCGTCGCATGATTTTACCATTGCTCAATCCTTCCCGAAAATTTTGTTGATTTTTGCACTTAGTGTGGTGTTATTGGATACTGCAATGTTGAAATTTTGACATAACTTAAGGTCTCTGTAGTAGTTTGATTCTTTAGGGTTGCTGATCAAATATTTTGTTACCCTTTTGCTTTATTGGGGTTGGAGGTTTTAATGGGATTTTCCTGGCCATGAAACAGAATCCATTAGCTCGCTGAATCCATATACTCCAGACGCTTCATCGATAGAATCCAGCATCAAGTACCATGCTGAGTTCACGCCTTTGTTTTCTCCTGAGAAATTTGAGCTGCAAAAGGCTTTCTTTGCGACTGCACAAAGTGTTAGGGATTCTCTGATCATAAACTGGAATGCAACATATGATTATTACAACAGGTTAAATGTAAAGCAAGCATACTATTTGTCTATGGAATTCCTCCAGGTTTGCTTTCGCTTTGTTGCTGATTTGATTTTCTGAAGCAGTTTTGTATTGGAAAATAATATTTGACCATCTTGATTTTGTAGGGTAGAGCTCTACTGAATGCAGTGGGTAACCTTGGGCTCACTGGTGCTTATGCTGAGGCTTTGAAGAAGCTAGGTTACGATTTGGAAAGTGTAGCTTGTCAGGTGGAGTTCATAAGCATGTTTTCCTGTGGCAGTTCTTACCAATGTTTTTTGTATTTCTCATTAGATTCATGTCTCTTCCATTGCTGGATCAAGATTTCTTGTTATGTACCATGGTCGAAGAGTAGATTTGTCTTTTTGGGCGATTTACTGCTTTGCTACCAGTTTGTTCACTTATTCAATTCAATGTATTAGGAGCGGGATGCTGCACTTGGAAATGGTGGACTCGGAAGACTCGCCTCTTGCTTTCTGGATTCCTTGGCAACTTTGAATTATCCAGCATGGGGTTATGGACTTAGATACAAATACGGCTTGTTCAAACAGAGAATCACTAAAGATGGTCAGGAGGAGGTTGCAGAAGATTGGCTTGAGGTGTTCTTTCTTTCTATTTTCGACTCATGGAACCTTTAATTAGCAGTGTTCTTATTTCTTGACTTGCCCGTTACTTCCTTTCAGCTGAGCAATCCATGGGAAATAGTCAGGCATGATGTCTCATATCCTGTAAAGTTCTATGGCAAAGTGGTTACTGAATCAGATGGTAAAAAACACTGGATTGGAGGAGAAGACATATTGGCTGTTGCATATGATGTTCCTATTCCTGGTTATAAAACGAAGACAACTATCAATCTCCGTCTATGGTCAACAAAAGCTCCTTCTGAAGATTTTGATTTATCAGCATTTAATTCTGGGAATCATACTGAAGCAGCAGAGGCCCTATATAATGCTGAAAGGGTTTGTGTTCCTTTATTATGTTTTCAGTTTGCTCAAAGTTCCCTGCACTAAATCTAGCTATAGAGGTTTGCCTGAAGAAGCATTTACTTTTCCTTACTTGAACATGATTTGCACCAAGATGATATCGGGGTGAGAAAATATGTTTTGCAGATTTTTGATTTACCAGCACATGAATTTTTTTACCTATCGAACAGAGATTATGAGTAGTAAGTGACAACCTTTACGTATACATTCTGATTTGGTTGTTTTATTCTGTTTTTCCATGAATGACATTAGATTTGTTATGTACTTTATCCCGGAGATGAGTCAAATGAAGGAAAGGCTCTTCGTCTGAAGCAACAATACACCTTGTGCTCAGCTTCACTCCAAGATATCATTGCACGCTTCGAGACAAGATCTGGAGAAAATGTCATCTGGGAACAATTTCCCGAGAAGGTTGCGGTGCAGATGAACGACACTCACCCTACCCTATGCATCCCCGAACTAATGAGAATTCTATTGGACTTGAAAGGATTAAGTTGGGAGGATGCTTGGAAAATTACTCAAAGGTACATCTTAGGATGGCTATGGCTTTTATAGAGCTGACCATTCTATAATTGTGTTTACGTGTGTTCCTATATAGAGGAATATCTTCTTCATATAATCTTTGAACATAGTATGCATAGCTGGGCGCAATTCGAGCAAACTGTTTCTGAAAAGGGTACTTAATTTTTCCAGGACTGTGGCTTACACTAACCATACGGTCTTGCCTGAGGCTCTGGAGAAGTGGAGTTTAGAACTTATGCAGAAACTGCTACCTCGACATGTGGAGATTATAGAAATGATCGATGAGGAGGTCGTACACAAACAACAACACAATGTCTCTCCCTTCTTTAGATATCTAACCTAATTTTTTTCTCATTTGATGCAGCTCGTTCGCACAATTGTTTCAGAGTATGGCACTGCAGATCCTGAACTACTGGATAAAAAGTTCAAAGAAATGAGGATCTTAGAAAATGTAGAGTTGCCTGCTGCCTTTGCAGATGTTATTGTGAAGCCAAAGAAAACCTCTGTTTCTGCAGTCAGAGACACGACTGATGAATCTGAATATTCTAAAGATGAAACTGAAGTTGTGGTGGAAAAGGGTGAGGTAGAAGAAGAGGAAAAAGGCGCTGATGCGGAAGAGGAGGTTGTCCCAGAACCAGTTATAGAACTACCGAAGATGGTTCGTATGGCCAATCTGTGTGTTGTGGGTGGTCATGCTGTAAATGGAGTTGCAGAAATACACAGCGAAATCGTGAAGCAGGACGTCTTTAATGAATTCGTCAAGGTATATGTTACATATAATGCAAGCTTTAAAGTTCTTTCACTGCTATAACATCTCTTATGCTTAATAAATCAATTGTGGAAGAGCAACACCTGCATCATCATATGTTCTGTTAAGAACAAGGACCTTTACTGATATAAAATCCAGAATTATAAACCATAGAGCAGTTTTCCAAAGTGTTGCTCACACTTTCCCCACGACCTTTTCTAAACCAAGAAAAAAAACCTCTTCATACCTTCTTCCACAGCCTATTTTATAGTCAATTACAAATACAATTTTATCTAATGGGACTAACTAACAACCGTTTTTACTGAAACACTAAAGATTGCCCTTCTTGAATTGTTTATAATCTTGCTCATATTGTTCTTTCTTAGAATCTTGAATGGCTTCTGCTACATGTGTCTTATCATGTTCTTTCACTGTTGCAGTTGTGGCCTGCTAAATTTCAGAATAAGACCAATGGTGTAACACCAAGACGATGGATTCGTTTCTGCAATCCGGATCTTAGTGACATTATAACCAACTGGATTGGAACAGAAGATTGGGTCTTAAATACTGAAAAGCTCGCCGAGCTACGAAAGGTACATGATTGGTTGGATTGTCATTATTTCTGTCACAATTGTGATCTTATAGCAATGCATGATTTACAAAATGTTATTCAACTGTGTTCTAAAAATTGGCATAGAGCCTAGGTGTTAGGCGACCATTAAGCTCCCTGATTTTCTCTAGGCACATTGTTATTCAGTAATTTTTCTCCAGTATCAGATTGTTCTGTTCCTGATATATGCGTGAGCCTGTCGACTTAGTTTGCAAGGTCTTTCTCCAGTTTGCAGACAGTGACGATCTACAATCCCAGTGGAGGGCATCAAAAAGGAAGAACAAAATGAAAGTTGTTTCACTTATCAAGGAAAGAACCGGATATTTGGTAAACCCGGATGCGATGTTCGACATTCAGGTCAGTCCAGTGGATCTTACTGATGTTTTACTCAAAGCTTTTCCCGCGAGAGCAAATTTCCTATTGGAAAAATGACAGATTCATCCATTAGATGTCAACTCTGAGTAGCTTCCTTATCATCCCTTCCTGATCATATGCATTCATTAGTTTTCAAATTGAACACTGTTGCAGATCAAGCGTATCCACGAGTACAAGCGCCAACTGCTTAACATCTTGGGAATCGTTTACCGTTACAAAAAAATGAAAGAAATGAGTGCTGCTGAGAGGAAGGCCTTTGTTCCAAGAGTTTGCATATTCGGAGGAAAAGCATTCGCTACATATGTGCAAGCTAAAAGGATTGTGAAATTCATCACAGATGTTGGTGCTACAATAAATCATGATCCCGAAATAGGTGACCTGCTTAAGGTATTTGACCCTTTGTCTCAGCAGTTGCTTCTATATATCCTGTTCTTTTGGAAACTCTTTGATATCTTTACGCAAATCTGAACCACCTTGTAGGTTATCTTTGTGCCTGATTATAATGTCAGTGTTGCTGAACTGCTCATACCGGCGAGTGAGCTTTCGCAGCATATCAGGTAACGACTTCATTACGACAACATATTCTATGTATATCGAACTCCACGTTCTGAACACAAGCTCTCTTTTGCAGTACCGCTGGGATGGAAGCCAGTGGGACAAGTAACATGAAGTTTGCAATGAATGGCTGTGTTTTGATCGGAACCTTAGACGGTGCCAATGTGGAAATCAGAGAAGAAGTCGGAGAAGATAATTTCTTCCTTTTTGGTGCCAAAGCTCATGAGATTGCTGGACTAAGGAAAGAAAGAGCTGAGGGAAAGGTAAGCCTGAGGAAACTACTGACCAAGCATCTCTCATCCTTCGTTTTGCATAGAAAGTAACCCATCTGCTCTTCGAATTGCAGTTTGTTCCTGACCCTTGTTTCGAAGAAGTCAAGAAATATGTTCGAAGTGGCGTCTTTGGTTCCAACAATTACGACGAATTAATGGGATCCTTGGAAGGAAACGAAGGCTTTGGGCGAGCAGATTATTTCCTCGTAGGCAAAGACTTCCCCAGCTACATTGAATGCCAAGAAAAAGTTGACGAGGCATACCGGGACCAGAAAGTAAGCATTGTCATCAATTACCATGACTAGTTTATGGCAAAACACTTATCTCTGCATATCCCTGGATCTGTATGAAGCTGGCTTTCATTGTCTGAACTAGCTAATAATGGTTTCTGATTATATCACTTTTCAGAGATGGACGAGAATGTCGATCTTGAACACTGCAGGATCCTACAAGTTCAGCAGTGACCGTACAATTCACGAGTACGCCAAAGACATCTGGAACATCAAACCAGTTGAACTTCCATGATACCAATAAGGTCATACACCTTGAGGCCATCATTTGACGACCATTGAGCACTTCCACTCTTTCGTTTCGTCTTCCACTTTCCGGTCATCCGTGTAAAGCAAATCACTAGGAAATAAGAAACAATCTATGAACTTGAATCATTGTAATGAATGTGAGAAATAAAATTCCGGGTTTATATATTACCTGGATGTTAAATTTTAACAGACGGCTCCTTTTGTTTGTTCACTTCGCTTTTAATTTCCCATCATTACAAAGATACAATGCCTTGAATATTCGTAGTCTCTCATTCCTCCTCCTAATGCAACAAATGACACGATAATTCTTTCATACTTTCTCTATGATCTGTACAACTGAAACACCCGATTTCAGTGAGGTTTAGCCCTGTGCAAAATCCACACTTTTTGTTCCACAGCTTATCAAACAATTGCCCCCGTTTGAGCCATGAGCTTTCTTGCCATGGCGGCATGCTTCTGACCGTCTAAATGATCCATATAAACTATATCACTATTACAAACAACATTGCATGTAGTACAAAATCTAATTGACTCAACTGCAGCTCCGCATTCCATGACTTTTCTTCTCTTCGTCTCCAGGTCTCCAGTTGATTCAGCTGCCTTCTTCGTGTTCTTCTTATGATTTGTTCTCGCATCGCTTGTATCAGGGTTTTCTTGAGGCCCAATTATCGGGACACTTGATACAGCCAAAGATGAACCCGTGTTAGTTAATGAGCAAGCTTGTAAATTTTTCATGTTCTTCTGGTGTTTCTTCCCGAGCTTGTGTTGCTCGAGTACGTTTTGGCTGTTACAGTCGACTTTACAAACTTGGCAGTATGCAGACTGAACAGTCTTCGCCTTATTTGAGCGCTTCTTCGAAGATGTCAAACCGTTAACTAGAGGCTGAACCAAATGGTTAGTCCCAGTGGAGTAGGGATGTGCAACTGTGGCCTGCACTGATCCATTCATCTGCACCATTGCATCCAAGATCGTTACCAATAAGTTAACTACCTCAAAGAAACATTATACAATGAAAGTAAGACGGTAAGCAGATGCATTTTGACAGGAAAATCATGTCTCTAAGACTGTTAAGATATAGCAACAAAGAAGATTTTTCTTTTAGAACAAAAATCTTAGGTAAACAAATCAGTTCGACACCAAGAACCTGAATCCAACAATGTAATTTTCCAAGTTTTGCCATAGAGCATGCCCTGATGAAGAAGCACACACCGTACAGAACCTTAGATAACATCACCTAATCAGTTTTGGTGTCGGAGCAAGACACAGAGATCATACACCATTCACAACTGTATCCCAAAACACCTCTCAATTCTTCCTTACCACCATAGAATCACTTCATACACATTTTATCCTAACACTTCCCTCATCGTCCATTCAATCTTCCCAACAACACCAATCTCCAATGGAGGCAAATTGGGACACACAAAAAAAGAAAAATCAATCTTTTAATGGTTTCCTAGTAGAAGGGCACACAGAGACGAAGACTTACAGCTCCTTCATGCCCATGAGGGTCAGTACCGTAAACCCGTACCGCTTCTTTCCATGCCCAGTTCTGCTGATCCGTATCCAACACATAATACGACGCTGAATTCGTCGTCTGAAACGCCGCCGCAGAATAGTCAAGGTATGCGGAAGCGTAAGCATCAGCAACCGGAACCGGCGTTGCCGTCGTAACGGCTGAGGAATCATTGGTTTTGGGGTCGAAACCGAAATTAGGGTAAGGGTTTTGAGATTGATCAGAAACAGGAGCGTAGTGAGTATAATTGGAAGAGTAATATGCGTCTACGGCCGATTGATTCACTCCCGCTGTTGCCGTCGGCGGCGGTTGCTGCCATTGGCTGTAATCCATGGAATATGCGTGTGTTTTTGTCACTGCAAAGAGAGGAAGTTCTTGTCGAAAAATTAATAACAGTACTATAATCGTAACATATATATATATATGGATATGTTATATAATTATATATGAATGTGTATGTACGTTGGGATTGTTGGCCAGAAGAAAGGTTCTGTGACATGGACGCCCAGCCCAACTCGGTCGGTCGGTCGGTTTCGGAGTGCCTTAGAGCCATTGGAAGATGCAGCATAATTAATTATATATATCAAATTGGGTTGAGTTCAGTGGTTAACCCAACTCTACCAATTTAAAATATAAATGAATCTTTTATGAATAGATATAAATTTTTATGGGTTTAATGGGTTTAAATTCATTTTAATAGGTTTTAAAATATAAATGGATTTTTAATGAATAGGTGTAAATTTTTATGGGTTTAATGGGTTTAAATCCTATTTACATTCATTTTAATAGGTTTTACCCATTTAGCCCATTAAACCCGTTTATCCTTTACTTCGAATTCACTGTCATTCCGAATATTCGATTTTGATCTCTATTTTACTCGATTTGTCTAAATTTTAACCCGATTTCACCCAATTTCATTGAATTTCCACTCAACTTTAACTCGATTTCACCCAAGTTTAACTCGATTTCACTCAATTTCCCCCGATTTCACCTACTTTTAACCATATTTCACCCAATTTTAACTCGATTTCACCTAATTTTAACTCAATTTCACCGAATCTCAACCCAAATTTAAACTGATTCCACCCAATTTTAGCTCGATTTCACCGATTTTTAACCCGATTTCACCCAAATTTAACTCGATTTCATCCAATTTCACCGGATTTCAAATTTATTTCACCCAATTCTAACCCGATTTCTACTCGATTTCTTCACATTTCACTGACTTTCAACCCGATTTCATCCAATTTTGACTAAATTTCACTCAATTTTAACTCGATTTCATCCAATTTCACCGGATTTCAAATTTAGCTCACCTAATTTAAACCCGATTTTAACTCGATTTCATCACATTTCACCGAATTTCAACCTGATTTCATCTAATTTTGACTCAATTTCACCCAATTTTAACTTGAAATCACCCAATTTCACCGGATTTCAAATTTATTTCATCCAATTTTAACTCGATTTCATCACGTTTTACCGAATTTCAACCTGATTTCATCCAATTTTGACTCAATTTCACCTAATTTTAACTCGATTTCATCACGTTTTACCGAATTTCAACCTGATTTCATCCAATTTTGACTCAATTTCACCTAATTTTAACTCGATTTCATCAAATTTAACCGGATTTCAAATTTATTTCACCCAATTTTAACTCGATTTCATCATATTTCACCGAACTTCAACCTGATTTCATCCAATTTTGACTCAATTTCACCCAATTTTAACCCGATTTCTACTCGATTTCTTCACATTTCACTGAATTTCAACCCGATTTCATCCAATTTTTACTAAATTTCACTCAATTCTAACTCGATTTCATCCAATTTCACCAGATTTCAAATTTAGCTCACCTAATTTTAACCCGATTTTAACTCGCTTTTATCACATTTCACCGAATTTCAACCTGATTTCATCTAATTTTGACTCAATTTCACCCACTTTTAACTTGAAATCACCCAATTTCACCGGATTTCAAATTTATTTCATCCAATTTTAACTCGATTTCTACTCGATTTCTTCACATTTCACTGACTTTCAACCCGATTTCATCCAATTTTGACTAAATTTCACTCAATTTTAACTCGATTTCATCCAATTTCACCGGATTTCAAATTTAGCTCACCTAATTTAAACCCGACAATTTCAACTCGATTTCATCAAATTTCACCGGATTTCAAATTTATTTCACCCAATTTTAACTCGATTTCATCACGTTTTACCGAATTTCAACCTGATTTCATCCAATTTTGACTCAATTTCACATAATTTCACCCAATTTTAACTCGATTTCACCCCATTATAGAGTTGAAATTTCCGAACTTCAACCTGATTTCATCCAATTTTGACTCAATTTCACCCAGTTTCACCCAATTTCACCCAATTTTAACTCGATTTCACCCCATTATAGAGTTGAAATTCAATGACATTGTTAAATTGGGTTGAAATTTCAATGAAATCGAGCTAAAATTTGGTGAAAATGAGTGAAATCGAGTTAAAATTTAGTGAAATCGGGTTAAATTGGGTGAAATCGAGTTAGAATTTGGTGAAATTGGGTTAAAATTAGATGAAATCGAGTCAAAATTGGATGAAATTGGGTTGGAATTCGATGAAATCAAGTTAAAATTGGGAAAATTTGGGTGAAATCGAGTTACAATTGGATGAAATCAGGTTAAAATTTGGTGAAGTTATATGAAATTGAGTTAAAATGAGGTGAAATCGGTTTTATAAATTATTTGTTTAAATATTGATACATTAATTATAATATCTATTATATATAAGTATATATCATAAATGTTAAATGATAAAAATATATATACAAAATGTTAATTATATGAATAAACCCGTTTAGTCTGTTTAACCCGACCTATATTACCCATTATTAAATGGGTCGGGTTGAACCCAACCCAGTTAAACTATCACGCCCATTTAATTTTAATGGGTTGGGTATAACCCAACCCATTGACATCTGTAAGCATAATCTATACTTTTTCTTGAATGAAATAGTGAATTTACGAAGAAAAAGGTTCAGTTAGAATTCAAATGAACAAATGCCCTGCAACCGAACGCATCTGAATCCATTCTCCAAAATATCAAAAAACTTTTTCTAAAAGATATTAGACATATGTATAATTATGAAATTTTTGATATACTATGAAAACATTTGGTGTTACATAGATAATCCGTCAAAGGAGGCTTAACGTTGAGCCTCCTTTCGTAGGAAGAGGTAAGGGTTCACACAATTGCTAGTTCCAAAATCCTGGTCCTTGCGTTAAAGGAAAAATAATTTTGCGGAAGGTATGAATCCTTTTGCCGTTGATTTGCTTCTAACGGTCAATCAAGATCCTTCGACATTTAGTAGGTCTAACCTTCTATTATGTCGCTTGCATCTATCACCTTGACCATTGCGTTCTTCTCTTCTATCTTCCTCTTTCTCCCTTTCAAGATCTCTCTGTCGGCAGAGCCGTCCTTCTCTCCTTCCGCTCCACCGTCGGCGTTTGCACCTTTCGTTAGCATGTCTCCCAATGCATTCCTTGCAAGTGTATCAGCGTCACATGCGAGCCCAACCACGTCACCTTCTTTCTCTTCTCGACGTCCCCCTCTCCAACCACATTCATGAGTGCAAGTTCTAGGTGCAATTCAAAATGAGATTCTATTGCTAGGAAATGTAATTATAAATAAATTTCATCTAGATGAAACTTCACTAAACAAAGTCATTGAATCAATTGCCGACATTCATGAATCTTTCAACTCTCAACGGGACACTAGAGCAGACACACGACCTTACAACAGACACATGTTCGACATTCACACCGAACACAACTTCATTTCGATAGCATTGAAACTTGACTTTCCATGAATCTTCAGAAGGGATCCTACATTATAGATCAATAAAGCAAATCAATTCTTCATTTATCAAGCTATAGACGAATTTCAAAGGGTTAGTTTTGCATCTTACCATTTGGATGATGATTCAAACGAGTGGTATCACATGATTAAAAACTCACTCTAGGAAGAAGGAACGATACTCACGTGGGCGGAATTTTAAGCTAAACTAAGGGCATAGTTTGGTGCAACAAACTATGAGGACTTTGATGAGACTGTCTCCAAGATTCGACACACAGACAGGTTGCGGGATTACTAACGAGAGTTCAATCACCTACAAAACAAAGTTTGGGGCTAGACTCAGAAATCACTCATCGCGACATTTATAGGCGGCCTACACACATCCATTGCTGATGACATCTAAATTTTAGACTAAAAACCTTAGACGAAACTATCACAATTGTATGTATGCGAGACGATTACCTGACTCGCCAAAACCCAAGAACCAAAACCACTGCAAAATTCACATCCATCGACTCTTCCACGACAAACAAACTAACAAAAAAAAAGAACCTAGGATGAGATTAAATGAAAACAAATACTTAGATTTTGATTCGATTGCAATGAACAGCTTCACACCTGACCATCGTTGTGCCCGACCACAATTGCTGATGGAAGAGTATATAGGTATTTGAATATTCTTGGAAAGAAAAGAGAAATGTTTCTTTCTTTTAAATCTGTTTCTTTCTTCTTTTTTTCTCTCTTTACAAAGCATACAACTTTTCTATATATAGTTTTTTTTTCAATAGACTAGAAATTTCTATAGTCTAGGGATGGGCGTTTCGGGTTACCCGGACCGACCCGAACCGACCCAACCCGAGGAACCCAACCCGCGGAATAAACGGGTTCTGTCTAAAACTCATATGGGTTCTGACCGAACGGGTTCGGATCGACTGTAATGCGAAGAATTAGATGTGTTTCGACTGTAATGCGAAGAATCCGACATGGGCATCGATTACTTATGGTGTATTTCTCTGCATCGATTGCTCAGCTGTTCATCGGAGTCTCGATGTTCATATCAGCTTCGTAAGGTAATTTCAAATTCAACAAACCCTAATTCTGTATTGCTTAGCTCAATTTTGTTTAATCTAGCTTAGAACAGAACAATTCGTTGCTCTTGATTAGGGTTTAAAGCATGATAGGTACAGTTTTTCCTAAGAGCTTCTCTGTGTAGGATGATTCATTGACTTTTCCTTTCAGCATCCTATTTATAGCAATTCAAATCAATTACATTAGTCTTGATTAGGGTCTAATCATATGATAATAGTTTGACCATGTTAGATTTGAATTCCTCCATTTGGAATTCTTAGGGAGAACCTGACTGATCTGATAATCTGTAGCATAATACTGATGAACATGGTTGATTTAGAATGAATATAATCAAATATTTTTCCTTTTTTTTGTTCCATGAAGGTCTACAAACTTAGATTCATGGAGTCCTGAACAACTTAGAACAATGATGTTTGGTGGTAACAACCGTGCTCAAGTGTTCTTTAAGCAACATGGATGGACTGATGGTGGAAAGATTGAAGCTAAATATACCTCAAGAGCTGCTGAATTGTATAGAAAAATTCTCACCAAATAAGTTGCTAAAGCCACAACCGAAGATAATACCGTTCTGCCATCATCACCTGTCGTTACCTCTCAGCCAGTCAAAGGATCTAATGGGTTTTCTTCTGTTGTTAAGGACGATGAACCTCTTAAAGAAACGTCTTCTGCTAAACATTGAAAACCCGAATTAACCATTGAAAACCCGAATTACCCATTGAAAACCCAAAAAACCCGAAGAACCCGAACGAACCCGAATACGATTCGGGTTTTTCTGGGTTCAATATTTCAGAACCCGAACAACCCGAACCCAACCCGAAACCCGAGGAACCCGTCTCAAAAACCAAATGGGTTTTTATGGGTTCAATTTTTTAGAACCCGAGGAACCCGAACCCGAGGAACCCATCCCGAAACCCGAAACGCCCACCCCAACTATAGTCAACGAAATATAAAATATATATATAAATGTGACCGAAATTCCATAGAAGAACTAATGTAGTCAAATCTGATCATTCGTCATTAAAATAGCAATAAAATGTTCCAAAAATTTCCAAACGACTTGAGACTTTAACCATCAGAAAGTACACTCTCGGGGCATCAAAATTCATAGGTCATACATTGAATTTGGTTTCCATTTGACCTTCCAAATCTCTGTTGAAGACCATCCAAAATTTATGACAACTTTGAGTTTAATTCTCAACAAATTCTTCCCTTAAACTCAAATTTCTCTGATCTTTCATGTTGAGTTTCTCCTTCAAATTTTCAAACATCACAGTTGGTAGAGACTTTGTAAAAATATCTGCAACTTGGTCATGGCTTGCAACATGAATCATTTTCACTTCTTCATTCTTCACATGTTCCCTGATAAATTGAAAGCGAATATCAGTATGATTATAACTTTAATGATGAACCGAATTCTTTGTCAATTCAATTGTAGATTTATGTTCAACTAGCATCTCGGTTGCCTCATGTTGTTGCAGCTTTAGATCTTGTACCAAATTCCTTAGCCAAATAGTGTGACACACACACCATGATGCTGCCATATATTCGGCCTTGCATGTTGTCAAAGTTACGATCAGTTGCTTCTTCGAAAGCCATGTGAATGATGTATTCCCCAAGTAAATGTGTATCCTGATGTACTCCTCCGATCATCTATATCTCCGCCCCAATCACTATCAGAATATCCAACCAACTTGAATTCATCTGTCTTTGAGTATAATAGTCCAAGTGACACTGTGAATATATCGAAGAATTATTTTAATAGCTTTGAGGTGCGAGCGTCTTGGATCCTCCATGTATCTGCTCACTATGCCAACACGGTATGCAATGTATGACTTTGTACATGTGAGATATCGTAAAATCCCCACCAAAATGCGGTATTCACTTGCATTTAATTGATCTCCTCCTTCGAATCTAGAGAGTTTCATACCTAGCTCCATTTGTGTTGCTATTGGCTTGCATTCTTCCATCTTGTTCTTCTTCAAAATATCCTTCCCATAAGCTTCTTGCGAGACAAAAATTCCAAAGCTTCCTTTTTTGATCTCAAGACCAAAAAATACTTAATCAATCCCAAATTCGTCATTTCAAATTCCCGCGTCATAGTCTTTTTAAAATCTTCAACAATCTTCTCATTACTCCCATGAAAATAAAATCATCAACATAAAGAGCAACAAGAAGTAGATTACCTTGTTTTTTCTTCACGTACAATGCATGCTCATAAGGAACTTGTATGTTCTATTCTTATTGAAGTAAGTATCGATTCGTCTGTTCCAAGCTCGTGGAGCTCGCTTCAACCCATAAAGTGCTTTCTTCAACTTCAATACTTTCCTCTCATTCCCAGGTTCCATGTACCCAAGCGGTTGCTCTACGTAAACTTCCTCTTCAAAGACTCCATTTAGAAATGAGGTTTTTACATCCATTTGAAGAATCGACCTCCCGAATTATACAGCTAGAGATAAGAGGAGACAAGTTGTCTTCATTCTTGCAACAGGTGCAAAAAACTTGTCATAATTGATTCCCGCCTTTTGTGAATAAACTTTTGCAACTAGATACACCTTGTACCTTTCAATCTCACCTTGGACATTCATTATCTTCTTGTACACCCATTTGACACCAATGGGGTTGTATCCTTGAGACAACTCCACCAAATCCCAAGTTTTATTTTTTTCGATTGCTTCTATCTCTTCATCTATTGCAGCTTTCTATTTTTTTGTCTCTAACAGCCTCTTCAAGACTTATGTTCTCTGAGTCTGCTAATAAGCAAACCAAATGCACTTCTTCAGTTGACTCATATAGATCTTGTAGGCTTTGCATCCTTGGTAGAATTGGATCATCTTCATCTTCGTCGTATACATGACAAGTCGTTAGAGTGATTATCGGTGCAACACTCAATGACTCTCCTTGTGTTGCCTCCTATTGGTTCTTCCAATCCCACGTATTTTCTTCATTCACGTGTACATCTCGACTCACAATCACCTTTCTATCAATTGGATCAAACAACTTGAACGCCTTCTTCTTCTCGTGATACCCAATGAACACATACTTCTTACTCTTGTCATCGAGTTTGGTTCTTCTTTGATCTGGTACATGCGCATAGGCCACACTACCAAACACTTTAAAGTGTGATACAATTGGCTTATCTCTGCTCCAAGCTTCTTGTGGTGTTTTTCAATCCAAACTTGAATGCGGACATCAATTTTTCACATACACCGCGCATTGCACCACTTCTACCCAAAATTCCTTTGGCATATCAAGGATCATTCGATTCTTCCTTTCAACGACACCATTTTGTTGGGGTGAGTACGGTGTTGTCAAGAATCTTCTGATGCCTTGTTCCTCACAATAGCTTGTGAAGGCGGTCGACATGTATTCTTCGCCTCTGTTTGATTGTAAAGCCTTGATGTAAAGAACATTCATCTTCTCCACCATCGCCTTGAATTTCTTAAACACCTCAAAAGTTTCAAAATTCTCCCTTAAAAAATAAACCCATGTTTTCCTTGTACAATCATCCATCAAAGTAATAAAATATCTCTTCTCACTAAAGGATTTCAGAGTAATTGGACCACATATATCGGTGTGTACCAACTCGAGAGGTCTTCTTGCACGATATTCTGCCTTGTTTTGAAAATTGGTCCTTGCATGCTTGCCAAGTACATAATCTTCACAAAATGTCTTGATGTAATCCATGTTCGGTAACTCATAGACCATTTCCTTCTTAGCAAACTCCTTTAGCCCCCCATAGTGAAAGTGTCTGAACCGTAAGTGCCATAACATTGCTTTATCCTCCATATTGACTTGCAAATACCTCTTTTGTATATTCTGCAAGTTGGATTTAAACATCAGGTTCTTCGTCATCTCCACGTACGCAAGCAGTCGACCATTTTTCCCTTCAATTGCAGTATTCGATCTTTCATGAATACCAAACATCCTTTTTTCAATAATTGACCTATACTGAGAATATTGCTCTTCAGATCAGGTACGTAGTACACATCCTCCATGGTAACCTCTTTCCATTCTTTTGGAGAAAGTGTATCTTTCCTCGGCCCTTGATTTTAACCTTCGATGTGTCTCCAAAGGACAGATGCCCATCTTTTATCTCTTGCATATCAACAAAGAGATGTTTGTGCCCACACATATGTTGCTAGCACCGGTGTCGAGATACCACACCAAGTCACCATCCGATGTGTTGCCTTCATGAGCCATCATGAGAACGATATCATCTTTGCTCCCATCTTCTTTGACTAGATTAACATTTTCTTCCAATTTCTTCTTGAAAAAGCAATCTTTTGCATAGTATCCATATTTACCATGGTTGTAACATTTGATGCTTGGGCGATGTGAACAACACCCTCTTCCACGACTGCGACCTCGTCCAAGCCAATTTTGTTGGCTTGGTAGTCCTCTCTCTTCAATGTAACATCCACCACCATGACATCCACTGCAAAACTTGTGACCTCCACGGCTATTTCCTCGGTTATGTTGCGCATACATCGCTTTGTTCTCCTGGATCATTTTTCTTTTTGTTTTTTCGGTGTTCATGCGCTTCAAGAGAACCCGCGAGATCATCAATGATCATCTCTTCCAAATTCTTCGACTCTTTGATAACATATACAATATTCTCAAAATCATTTGTCAATGATGAAAGCATCTTCTCGACAACTCTTGCATCAATGAGAGTTTCTCCATTGCGTTTGAGTTGATTCACCACTGTTTGTATACGAGTAATATAGCTAGATACCTCTTCTGACTCCTTCATCTTCATGGCCTCCAACTCACTTCGTAGAGTTTGAAGACACACTTGCTTAACTCGTTCGACACCTTTGAGCACCTTTTTCAAAGTGTCTGATGCTTCTTTCGAGTTTGATGCACTAACAATCTTCTCAAATCCCGACTCCTCTATAACTTGGAATAATTGAAGATCGGAAAGCACAATCTGGTGGCGTTAGTCGACAGCAGCTTGAGCAACAACTTTGCCAGTAACAAAGAATCAACATCGATGGGGCTTTGCCGTTGCCTACACATATAGATGGTGCATCATTGCACTGTAAGGTCCACTACAACTACATCCAACTCTCCATCGGTGAAAACGAATTTGTTGTTACACTCTATATCGTTGCATTTAAAAGAGTCTACCTCATTCCAGGGATCCACTAGCTGCGCAATTTAGAGCCGACAGTGTGAGACTAAAAGTGATGTACGATGAGCTTCCGGTGGCACAGTAAAAGGAGAATTGAAATGAGCTCGGTCAAATGTTACTGTGCTAAAATAACCACTCTACTAAAATAACCTCGTTATAAAAAATAATTTAATATATTTTTATGTTTTGCACAAAAATGGATTAATAATTCTCATACTCATCATCCTCTGCATATGAGTATCTTGTTGTGCCGTCAAAAAATATGTATTTGTGGTAAAGTTCATCGTTAGGTTTCCATCTTTGTACGAAAAGTTTTCATCCTCCATTTTTATAAAATGTTTCCTTGTTTACACATGTTGTAATCACGTTGTACCATAATATAGGTCATTTTCATGCCACCCCGCGTTGTGCGACGCATACGTTGAACCCCAGACACACGTTGAACCATAGTCACAATTGTACCCCTGTTACATGTCGAACCACAATCACACGTTGAACCACAGTCACACGGTGTACCATAGTCACACATTAAACCACACTCACACGTTGTACAATAGTTACAAGTTGTACCACAGTCACACATTGAACCAAACTCACGTGTTGTACCACACTTACACATTGTACATATTGTAGAACAATCACACGTTGAACCACAATCACACGTTATACCATAATCACATGTTGAACCACATTCACACGTGGTACCCTAGGCACACATTGTATCACAGTCACAAGTTGTACCACACACCTTGTACCACACCTTATACACGTTGTACCATATTCACACGTTGTACCACGCCTTGTACGTGTTGTGCCACAGTCACACATTGTACGACACCTTGTACACATTGTACCACAATCACTCATCATTGTACCACAACCACATGTTGTACCACAATCGTATGTTTCACCACACCTTGTACACCTTGTACCACAATCACACGTTGTATCACACCTCGTACACGTTGAACCACACACTAACGATTCTTCTTCATTTCAACATCCAGGACATCAACAGTATTGTCATCCCCAATGGAACCGAGGTTATGTACACGATAGATCTCGACCCATACGAAGTTGATCCAATTCTAGATGACTAGATGTCCAGGATAAGTAGATGTGTTTCTATTTATTTTTCAAAACCTCTACGATAAGAAAATGACGGTGAGAAACATTAAAGACTTTTCTAGTTTATCTGAATCACTACAATCGAGAAGGATGTTGTATGAAACACCACAATTTATGGTCCTACCTCCAATCCTTTCTCCACCAAAATCTGCCCCATAATCCAGGATACCCAAACAAACTCTCTCGTGATCCGAAGATGACCGGTTTAAAGCCGTGTACGCAAGGGTGATGCTACAATTCAACGGACGACAGAAAAGTGTTGATGGTTGTCTCAACAGTGTTGAAGAAGGTCTTCAAAACGTTCAAGATATCAAAGGATAGATCAATAATTTTGAAGAACGGTTAAACAATGTTGAAGGATGTCTCAATTCTATTGAAGAAGAAGTCAAAGGATCTAAATACCTTTAAATGATGTCTCAACATTGTTAAAGAAGAAGTCGAAGGATGTCTAAATACCTTTGAAAGACGTCTCAATACTTTTGAAAAACGTTTCAACAAATTTGAAGGACATCTATTGATGATTGCATAAGCTACTCAAACGCATCATATTCCCGCGTTTGGAGTCCCGAGGGTAGTGATCAGCGATGGAGGAAAGCACTTCGTGAATCAAGTTATAGAAACGTTATTGGAGAAATACGGCGTCCGACACAGGATAGCGACACCATATCATCCTCAAACAAGCGGCCGGGTGGAAGTGTCCAACCGGAAAATCAAATCTATTTTAGAGAAATCGGTCTCCAAATCAAGGAAGGATTGGTCGCTAAAACTTAGAATTCGTATAAAGATAAACAAATTCTTACAATTGGTGTCATAGCGTATATATTGTATTTACGTCAAATTAATGTGTTTTATATCAAATTTAGGTTTAAATATGGATATTAAACAATTTTTTTGAGTAAAATTAAAATTGAGGAGGTATACTCAGGGTGAGAAAAGAGAACTTTTTTATTTTTTATTTTTTTTAAACTAAATTGATAGAAAAAAAATGGAGTCATGACTCATGGGAACATACCCAATCTTGTGTTATTTATTTATTTAATTTCTTTTTAAATTTTGATTATTGGTTTAAAAAAAATTCATAGCTTTTGTCAAAATAGGCGGCTTATTGATTTTTTCGGTAATAACAAAAAAATCAATTTCGGTTTTGGGCTGTAGAAAAGTTTTTTAAATTTTGGGCTCGTTTTTGTTGGATAATTGGACTTTCAGATTATGCCCTTTTTGTTGATATAATAAAGGTTGTTGTGGCCCATTCGGATTAAAGGTTATGACCAAACCATTTAAAATTTTTAAGTAGGCTCTACCCATGTCGAGTTAAAAAAAGGGCCAATCCATTTAAAAAAATGGCAGACACAAGAAATGCAAGTCAATTCTGGGATTCAAGCCAAAGATCCGAGGCAGAATATTGGAACTCTCTGCCAGTTGTGGCGACAGCTCCAAATGTCATTTAGCAGCGCAAGTTTTCTCATTCTCCATTTCGTGATAATAATTCGGTAAAATTTGGAATCGAACCCACAAATTAATATGTATAAAGATGAACCTATATTCCAATTAAATTATACAATATATTTGGATTAGAATTGACACGAATGTTATTTATATATATCGTATCATGATTTCGGTGAATTTAATTTATTATGATTAATTACACATACACATCGTGTAATTATAAGGTTAAATCATAGATGTTGAATTAATGTTATCCACTGAAATTGTGATGGTGATTGATATATCATTTGATCAATGTATGCGATTTAATTAAATTTCTTAACATCCTAACAATGTGGCAAGTTTGAGAAAAATATCTATTTCAATTACATTGAGAAAATTATATAATATAATTCATGCAAACTTTGATAAACTCAAAGGCCATTCACGGTTTGGCAGAATTATATTGTGTGTATATTGATAATTAGTGTATATTTTCGGTATGACATAAATGTGATGGTATGCTCAAAAGTAACCATTACATGAAGATAATTGATTTACACTAATTATTTAATGCATTGAGTCGTCTATTGCAACTCAAAATTAATGTCCAAAAACTAAATTTTGATGTTGTGTAGATGTCTTGTGATGGGATAAGATCTTGTGTTATCATTCAGTTAAGGTTTTATTGAATGTATGTCTAACACGAGTTATCTTTTGTTTTACAGTTGTGCAATCGACATCAAGTATCTCTGCCAACATCAATTCGATCCCTATGTTAAATGTATTGAACTTTGCTAAATGGAAGGAGCACTTACTGATCGTGCTTGCTTTGATGGGTCACAACCTTGCGACTGGGGAGGTTTTTCCAACAATAATGGAATCGAGTTCTGTTGAGGATCATAACAAATTCGAACGCTGAAAAACCTCGAACCGCATGTGTTTGATGATCATCAATCATTCCATTCCTCCGGTTTTCAAGGGCTCTGTGTCCAATGAGATGAAATTGACTAAGGAATATCTCGAGATCTTGGAGAAATACTTTTCCAGCAATGACAAAGCGGAAACAATCACGCTTTTAGCGGAAATTTTCTCCATGAGGTACAAGGGAAACGAGAGTATTCAGGAGTACATCATGAAAATGTCAAACAATGCCTCTAAATTAAAGGCAAATGGACTTGAGTTGTTGAAAGACGTCCTAATGTGCTTGATTTTGATCTCTCTCCCTGCACAATACAGTCATTTTACGGTTAGTTATAACTGTTAGAGGGATAAGACTCTTAATGAGCTTATTTCCCACTGTGTGCAAGAGGAACATAGATTGAGACAAGAAAAGAAACATAGTGTTTTTGCCGTTACCACTTCAAGGGGCAAGATCGAGAAAAGGAAGAAAGGTTATCAAACCATTTATTCGGGAACAACTCATGTTCAAAAGAAACAAAATGCAGATCATGCTAAGGTTCAAAAATGTTTTTTTTTTGTCACAAGACTGGTCATATGAAGAAATCTTGCATGAAGTATCATACTTGGCATGCGGATAAAGGTTTGACTCTCACTTTGATTTGTTTTTAGATCAATGTAGTTTCTATACCAAGTCATACTTGGTGGGTTGATTGATTGTGGTGCTAAAACTCGCGTAAGTATTACTATGCAAGGTTGTCTCCATTATTGAAAGTCGATTAATGGTGAAAGATACATTTATGTGGGTGATGGTAAAAAGTGTAAGTGGAAGCGATAGGGAAATTTAGGTTTTTGATGACGACCGGTGAATTTCTAGATTTGAAGGGCGTTTTCATTTTACCGTCATTTAAACGGAACTTGATTTCAGTTTCTGCATTGGAAAAATTAGGATTTTCTTGTTCATTTGGAGACCATAAGTTTAACCTTTCATTTCTTTCGGATGTGATTAGAATTGTTTCTTTATCTATTTCAGATAATCTTTATATGCTCCATATTATCCTTTCATATAATGAACTTTTGCAGTTGGTTCACGTGGTGTGAAACATAAATTAATGAATGAAAGTACCTTGTTTTATGGCATAAACGATTAGTTCATATCTCAAAACCGAGAATGGAACGTTTAGTACCAGACATAATAATTGAAACTCTTAATTTTTTGGATTCTGAGAATTGTGTCAATTGTATCAAGGGAAAACGAAACAAACAAAGTAGATAAAGGTAAATATCAAACTTCAAAGACTTTGGAATTGATACATACGAATGTATGCAGACCGTTTCCTATTGCTTCTTGGAATAGTCAACATTACTTTGTATCATACATCGATATGGTTACATTATCTTATTCATGAGAAGTCAGGGGTTTTAGCTGTTTTCAAAGCGTTTAAGGCTGAAGTTGAACTTCAACTTAATAAACGCGTTAAGGTTGTTCGTTCTGATCGTGGTAGTAAATACTATGGTAGAAATGATGGATCAGGTGAACAACGTGTAGGGCCATTTTCCAAGTACCTCGAGGAGTGTGGATGAGTCGTTCCCCAATACACGATGTCAGGTACACCTAGCATGAATAGTATTACGGAGAGATAAAGCCGTACACTTCAAGAAATGGTGAGAAGTATGATATCGTTCTCTACTCTCCCAAAATTCCTATGGGTCGAGGAATTAAAGATAGCGGTTTATATCTTGAACAGAGTACCAACTAAAGCAACAATTAAGACGTTGTATGATATGTGGACAGGTAGACATTCTAGCTTAAGGCATTTTCATATTTGGGGATATCGAGCAGAGGCTCGATCTTATGGACCCGATGAAAAAAATTTGGATTGCAAAACTGTGAGTTGTTACTTTGTTGGATACTCAGAAAGATATAAGGGGTATAAGTTTTATGATCCCACGAAAAAAGACGATCTTTAAGATGGGAGTAGCAACATTCTTTGAGGACATGGAACGTAGGAAAAATGATAATGAATTTTGTTTTGGAGAGGATAAGGATGAAACTTTTGATTCACAAACGATAATGATTCCTATTCTGATTATTGTAGCTGACAATGATTTGGAACATATTTCTCGAGCTACTAATCAAGATATTCCAAATGTCGTTCCCGAAATCCATGAGAAACAAGTTCATGAACCTCAAGAACAATTACATCAAGAAATTGTGCCATGTAGGTCTACTCAAGAGAGGAGAAGTGTTATTTCTGATGACTATATAGTATTTATTCAAGAACATGAGGATGGCATTGGATTGACGGAATATGATCCAGTTAACGTTTGTCAAGCCATTCAAAGTGTTAATTCTCAAAAGTGGATTGATGCTATGAAAGAAGAGATTACATCTATGGATGACAATGGCGTTTGGGAACTTGTACCTTTGCCTAAAGGTGCGAAACTCGTTGGATGTATATGGATATTCAAAACCAAACGGGATTCACATGGCAATGTAGAAAGGTATAAAGCACGTCTAGTCGCCAAAGGATTTACTCAAAATGAAGGCATAGACTGCAAAGAGACTTTCTCTCCAGTTTCATCGAAAGACTCTTTGAGAATATTAATGACACTAACAGCTCAATATGATTTAGAGCTACATCAGATGGATGTTAAGACAACCTTTCTCAATGGTGACCTTGAAGAGACTATTTATATGGTGCAACCAGAATACTTTGTGGTTGGAAATCCAAAGAAAATAGTTTGCAAATTAAAGAAATCCATCTATGATTTGAAGCAAGCATCTCATCAATTGTATCACAAGTTCCATTGTATAATCATCGGGTATATGATTGTGTATACCACAATATAAGTGGGAGAAAATTTATTTTAATAATCCTTTACGTGGATCATATCCTTATTGTTGCAATCGATGTGAGCTTTATGTGCGAAACTAAGAAATTTCTTTTGGAGCTATTCTAGATGAAAGATCTTGGTGACGCCTCTTTTGTATTGGGTACAGAAATACACTGAGACCGCTCTCGGGGTATATTAGGTTTATCATAAAAGATTTACATCGATAAAGTTCTTGAACAGTTCGACATGAAAGGATGTAAAGGCACAAATACCCATATTTCTAAGGGTGATAAATTCAGCCTTAGATAGTGCCCAAAAGATTGAATTGGAGATTTAGGAAATGAGGAAGATTCCTTATGCTTCGGCTGTAAGGAGTCTAATGTATGCACAACTCTACACACGACCTGATTTGGCATACATTTTTTGCATTTTAGGACGATACTTTAGCAACCTCGGGATTGATCATTGGAAAGTAGCCAAATGGGTGATGTGATATTTTCAGAAAACAAAGGATCATATGATCGTGTACAGATCGAGATCACTGGTTATTCAGATTCAGATTATGTTGATGCCTAAGTCTTCGATCCGCTTCAGGTTATGTATTTCTTCTCGTTGGTGGGGCTGTTTCTTAGCATATTGCCAAGCAAAAGCTCGTGGCATCGTCCACAATGGAGGTGGAGTATGTAAGCATGTTATGAGACATCCAATCAAGCTTTATGGTTGGGGAATCTTGTCACAGGATTGCACATTATGGCGGGTGTGAATAGACCGCTAAAACATTTTGTGACAATCGTTTTGCGGCATTATACTCTAACAACAACAACAGTACTACGAAGTCAAAGCACATTGATATTAATTATCTTCTTTTTCGTGAAAGAATACAGAGTGTGACCATTTCGATAGAGCATATAGGTACAAACTCCATGGTTGCGGATCCGCTGACTAAGGGTGTTATACCAACATCTTTCATGAGCACACTGCTCGTATGGGTATTGTCTTTTGTGATGATATTTCAGTTTAGTGGGAGTCTTGTATCTATTCTAGTTTTCTCTTGGATTGCAGCAATGTACGTTTATTCAGTTTCAGTATTATGTTCCAAAACTACTCCGTTGAAATTTAAGTTATTACTTGTATGATTCGGTTTAAGTTGATCTCGATAAGGTAGGACCAGTTGGAGATAGACACGTATCGATCACTTTACGTGAAATCTTCATGCTATGCATCCATATTTAGATCTATGTCATTCTTTTGTATTTATGTTAGTAATCAGATGTGGGTCTAATTACGCTAAAATATGGTTAAATCCCTTTGGTTCTACATTGATATGGTTGATAGACGAGATTGGTATCAATATCGGTTTGATAACAACAATTAATGATCGCTCTTAGGGTTATTCCATAGTTTTATGGTCACATATATGGTCCAAGTGGGAGATTATAAGATTCTATTGTTAATTTTATAATGTGGACCCATATATATGAATAATTATGGTATACGTGTTGTCATTTGGTTTAGTCCAAAATAAATGTGATCGGATTTAAATTTAACTAATTAGACTTCCGTATTGAATTAAATGTGGAAGGTTATATGTGTAGAGACCTTTGGTTATATTATTAAATTCCATGATGTACGGAATTAAATAATACAATTGAGAACCGGATAATTAATCGGTTAACTCTCGGTTTATGGTCCCTGGTTCATGTGTATTTATAGATGGGATTTAATTTTTTTTTATTAAGAATTCATTCTTACATACACATTAAAAAAGGTTTCAAAAATCTCATTAGTCTTTACACATCTCGTCAGTGTGTTGAATCCGGCGATTACATGTAAAAATAGAAGATCAATTCCACTTCATTACGTATTCTATGGATACAGATATTTATCATGATCTTCTCTTCTATTTTGATATAATTTAAATTCTTAAGATATATACCAATATGAAAATAGGAGGGTGGTTTGAGAATTTCCAAACTATTTAGCTCATTAAACTTTAAAACATTTTGTCTTTCAGATATTAAAATGATATCTTTTCCATCAATGATATACAAATTGACGTAGAGCTTTTGAATCAACCATTCCTATTTATCTCTACTTTCTATTTGAACTACTATTCCTGCCATGGGATGAACCTGATTATTTTCATTTCCACTAATGACTGATTAAATCTCTCTTTGGATTGTCTATTTTAATAAAAAAAACTTTACCTCATTTTATCATATTTCCATCACACTTAAACCAGGGACACAAAAACCTTTTGTCACATTTCAACCACCCATTGATACCGAATTGAAATCCGAAACGCCGATTAAAAAAGGAAACCTATAGTCATGTCTATATTAGGATCATTTCCTAAGGTTGAACACTTATAAAGCTTTCCGTTATATGAGGGATTGTTTGGGATTTTTTACCAACCTTGTCAAAGAAACTTCAGTAACACTTGCATTTTTTTACGTTCAAAAGTAAAAAAGAATGGCCCATCATCACCGTCGAATATAAACTGTTATTTCAACCGTTACTATGATGTGATACACAAAAGAAAAAAAAAATGAAAGTTGATAAAATTTATAGGAAAAAGAATAAGATCTATGGTTTTTCCGACAACATCAAAGATTTTTTGGTAAAAAGACAACAATTCAGATTTTTCTATAACTATTTCCCAAAAACAGACCAAAGTGCAAATATATCAAACAACATATCACCTTCATTTCTTTCTCTTTTGCACACAATCAAAAGTCTTTTCTTAGACATTCGACCAAACTCAGAGCAACCACACAGTAAATTACAAAAGCAAAATACTTCAAAAACTATGGAGTAATGTGATTCAGACCATCACTCTTTGTTTATATATTCACCTGAGGAATCGTTCCACCGGCTTGAAGGATCTGTCTCTCCAGCTGCAAGGAGAAATTATGAAGAGTTCATAATGTATTCATCAAAAGGATTCATCATGAAGAAAAGTTGAGGTCTTTCTTGCTGAGATTTTCACTCACGTTGAACAAATCTTGAAGCTTGGTTCTTAACAGTTTATATTCGATATCCACTTGCCGCAGACAGCTCAAACACCTGTTCCAGATGCCATTTTCTCGCGATTATTGGACAAATCTAAAGACTATCTTGAACAAATGAGTTTCCAAAATAATACATTTTCAATTACATATAGGTAAGTATGAAGTCTCAATGAGAGGAAGCAGTTTGAAATAAACTCACCCTTCACGGTTCTCAGCGTCGCAACATTCCTTGAAGGTAACGCACACGGTTTTGACCCTCTTCGCACCAACACTGCAGAAAAAGCAAGATACTTTGGTGTCCGAATAATATAAGTTTAGTAGACTTTGGCCTCACATTGACACGACTACATGATTTACAGATCGAGGACAAAAGAAACGTTACCTTGAGCTACTACCCTTCAATTGATGCACACTAGCCCCCACCTGTTTGAAATCCACATTTCCCGGCTGGTCCCTGAAGAGATAATTAACCATATACGTTGTACACTAAACCAAATTCTTTGGAAAAGCAATGCACAAGAAACATATGATGAACTAACTTAATGCTAAGGATCTTACATAACTCTCCCCATGTTAATGATAAGCTTCTCGCAGTCGTCAAAGAAGAGAGACACAATCTCTGTCACAAAATCAGGACTGCCCTCATCTTGCAACTTCCTCAACTCAAAGAACTGATCATCCAGAATCTCCTTCACAAATCAAATAAACAAGCAATTATATATCAGAAATCCACATTTCGTAGTCTACCCATCATAACAACGAATGCAACCTCAATTATCTCTAAAACCCAGATTTGGATTTTGATGAGAGGCCACAAGGTTGCACCAACGAATTATAGACTAATCTTGAAGCCAATTTCCCATTTAAGTTTCACGTTATCTGAGCAATCATTTCTGAAAATCGTTCACTTTTTCCAAGAATTCTCCAGACAGAAACATACCCACCATCGAAAAATTCGATATTTCATCGATAACCTAAATCCAGCAGAACCCATGTCGCTGTTTGCTCAAGATGATCTAAAATCTAGGAAATCTCTGTGAAAAAGTGGAAAAATAGGGGATTCAGAGCCAACCTGTTGATAAAGAGAAATTGTGTAATCACAAAACTGTCTCTGCAACTGAGCGACGATGGCGTCCATAGCTCAAGTTTGTAGCAAATCAGAGAGACGATGTGAAGTTGGGAAAGAGCAATTCCACGTTTTCTTGGACTTTGTTTTGACTTAAAATTTTGCGATAGCCAATCCAGGCTCTCTATCTCCGTACCAAATACGTGTTAAATAAGCCTTGGAGAAAAAATATTTTATTTTAACAGGCAAAAAAAACTTGGGCCAATGACAAAAAAAAAAAAAAGAAAATTTGTATGCTGAATAAAGAAAAAAATCCAAACTTTCCATATATCAACTTCTAAAAGAATCTAAAATTAAAGTTTAGCCCATTAAACTGACATCCATTTAGAGAAAAAAATGTTTCGACTTCGAATGCAACATTGAATTTACATTAGGAATCGGATTTTGGATCTCATAATCATCAATCTGTAAACTTCTTGTTGAGAATCTAAATCAAGTTAAGAGATTCACAGATTCTCTGCAAAGCCTTCTTGTGAACACACGAAGTCAAATTCAGCTTTTAAGACCATCCCTCTCTCAGACAAAACTGAACTGTCAAAACGTCGAAAGCCTAGAGACAACATTTACAGACAGAGACTTTATTCTCATCAAAACTCGAAGGAATGGAATTAAAAGGAGAAAGTTTAACTAAAACAAAGAATTTGCCTACCAAAACAAAATTTCTCGAGAAAAAAACAATAATCACTTTTTATGCTTCACTAAAGTTGCCGCTTGTCAATCTCAGAAGATATACATGAATCATTCTAATTGTTGAATTCACCCTGGATACTTCCTTCTGTTTCATCCAGAGGTTTGGAGTTACAAACATCTGCAGAAGCATGATCATTCTCAATATGGTCGAGGTAAATCCCTCTCTGATCTTCTTGATAAGGTGTTGCAGCATCGTGTTGCCTGGTGAGAGATTCCAATACAATTTCATCCTCATGGTCCTCATCGAGTATCTGATACCCATCATCATCACTGTCAATATGAAGGGGTATGCATCGATTCTGTTCCATGCGTTTCCTAAGCATGAAGACGTTGAAGTAATAGCTGACGAGTTCCTTCTTTTTTCGGGTCGGGAATACCTCTGAGAGCTGAACCCAGAAATTCTTACCCAATTTGGCAGGGCTCATATGGACAACTTCATGAAACAAGGCTTCTTCCTCTTCTGTCCACTTCTTCGAAACAGTTTCCCCCATGTCATTGAAGCCCAGCACCTCGAAAGCAGCGTCTGCGAGTTCTATCTTCAGAACTTCTCTAGCTTCACCTACATGTCGTCGGTTACATGTAACAGAACCGTGGTCTGGGCAATCACATTCCTCGGTGTGTTTGTATTTCTGACAAACATGGTCTGAAAGCGAGTCCAACCTAGGCATAGGAATCACGCATGTTCCAATGAGCCTCTCTTCAAATGAGCAATCTGCACCGTTTGAAGCATTACCGTGAGCACACCAATCTGGAACATTGGCTTGATACTCTGGCCCAATCTTCGGTGTAGGATATTCTTCGATAGAACAACTCTCGTTTACATGTGCCAAAACTGCTAGTTGGTCAGGTGGAGCGAAACATTCTGGGAAAAATGACAAGTCACATCCTCCGTAAGAATCAACATCACACCCTATGATATCACTTCCAGCTTCACATTCATGAACCGTTTTCACGGAATCATTCGAAAGCCTTTCATCACCTCGACTTCTCCCAGTACTGTCATCACCTTCAAAGTTAACAATTTCAGCCTGTCAAGCTTCCAAACCAATTTCAGTCGATGTAACGTATACATACATATGAATTCAACCTCACACCATACATATCCAAATCCAACGGTCTATGGCAAATAATAAGTACTACTTCGGGACTCTAGAACAATGCCTTACAGGTCCAATCCACCGAAAACACAAGAAAACAATACTTCTTCAAGGATTCAATTACATTAGACTCGGGATTCAAAAGATGCAATCATCCAGCAACGACCATCAGAATAAAGATGGATCAGAAATATAAGTACTGATTCAAATGCAAGACTTGCTCAGAATATAAAAGCATACGATATTGCACGTTTTATTACCTGAACTAAAAAACACAGGACAGCCAGGGTTTGCAGGAACTATATCGACATTTTCCCAATGTCTCGGGTGCTTACAAGCAATGTCATAGACATCCTCCCCATCATAAGGTCGTTTGTGAATCATATTTAGCCCTGCAACCCAGAGAGACAAAAACCATTTCTAACTCACTTGAACTAAGCTCAGCCACATCAAACTTACATTAGGATTCATAACATTACTGATCTCGCCTATTGACCCAGATTAGATACCTGCTGATATCAAGCAATGGAGCGACTGAGGGCAACCAACGCAAGGGTTACACTTTCGAAATTTTTAAAATTAGATATCAAAATCACAGAGAAACAATACAAAATTTTGACCAAAACAGAAGAGAAGCAAATACAAAAATTGAAGGAGCATCAGAAACAATCGGGGGAACAGAACTTTGGCGATCGATCCAGGACACCCGGATCAAAAAGATCTCGATTAAAGAACATCGACAAACCCTAGACACAGAATTCAATTTAGGGAACGCATCTAGATGAAACCGAAATCAACCGAATGAGGAAAATCGAAATTGAACGAAAAAAAAGTACAATAAGAACGGAATCAACGAAACCCATAAGAAGATTAAACGAATCGAAATAAATAAAAGGCGAAAAAATCAATCATGATCATATCTTTGTGTTCGTCCTGGTTCGGTGAATCCGTGGAACAGATTGGTCACCGGAAAAGCTGCGTGAAAGCGAAATGACCAAAAAGGGAAAGAATCTGCGAGGAATTACGGGGAATACCACTTTGATCTGGAAATAAAAGGATCCTCTCTGTCTTTTTCTGTGAAGTCAGATTCAAAGAATTTTCCGACATGAAGATATTAATTAGTGATGATTCGCAAGTGGAAGGAACAGATTGGTTCTTTAAGGCATTACTTAAAGTAACACGTGTCGCTTTAGCTGTCTCTTTCATCCTTTTATAAGTATAAGCTAAAATTAATGGAACAATGTATTTCTATTTTAAATCAAAATGTACAAATTTTATAATCTCATGTTCATTATGTTTTGTTTAAAAAAGATGTTTTAAGAATTTTAGAATATATCTAGAATTTATTCTGATTTCCACTCCCATAAATGATAAACCATAAATTAATATAATTTAAAAATATTAAAATCATTCACCATTTTTCATTTCTGTTTTTGTCAATTCACATAACTAAAAACCAAGATAACTGCTCAACATTGTAAAAGAACCTCATATGGCAACGATATTTCAAAAGAGAGAGGATAAGAGGATTTAAGTTAACGTGAATAAAAATTTTTAAATATATTTTTAAATTTTATATTAGAGAAAATACTTATATTAATTAGGATTTAGATAATAAGAAGATGTAATAAATCGTATGTTGAACATTTCCTCTGGATATATACACTAGAATTTTAATTATATGAAAGCCTATATAATTTTCAAGCAATGGTTCGTGCATGCATGTGTTATCCCACGATTCAAGCATTATTCCATCGACGTTGGGATCGCACCCATACATTCATATTTAGTTTATTGTTTAGGTAAATATTACGTTGGGACCACCCAAAAAATTTGAAGAAAATAGTTTAAAATACATGTGTATTTGTATATACGTGTTCAATTTGTAAATCAATAAAGATGTATCATCTAATGTACAATGTGCCAGCTTAAATATATTGGATTCTTATTCATAACTTAATTGTTACATATCTCGTAGTTTATCGTGAACATAGGATGATTTCTATTAAATCGGTGATGCATCGGAAGATATTTCGAGGCTAAATGTATGCATTGTTTACTTCAAAATGACAAGTTCAGAAAAATACAATGTTTTGAATAATTATATGTTAAAAAATACAAAAATGCCCTCTTTTCCAACGTTCATAGAGAAAAAATACAATGTTTTGCCTAAAAATGCAATATTTCAAGAGTTGATATATATTTTTTTCTAATATATAGAAGTAAAGAAATTTCAAAATGATCCGATCTGACATCGAACAATTTACGAGGATTCTGCCGACAGAAAGAACAACAGAACACGAGGATCATAAAAGAAGATGAGTAAATGTAAAATAACAATGTAATAAAATTGAAACAAAAGTCTCAAGAGTACATGATGTAATAAAATGTATGACCGTAATGGTAGGTAATACAGTTCTGATGTGGAGATGAAAACAAATACTCAAATGAACAAAGAAATGGATAAAGAATAGGGACTGGACTTCCCTTTTTCTCACCTTCTACAGCTCTGTCCAGCCAAGGCGACGTGGATAGATCAGGACAAAAAGTGGCTCTTACGCAACAGCGGGCATGTCCTTGAGCCATGCGTCCAGTGGCTTACCAATGGAGTAGACAATGAAACCTATCTCTCTTAGTTTGTCTGCATTGACTACGTTTCTTCCATCAAAGATGAAAGCCGGTTTCTGCATGTTGTCAAAGATCTTCTGGTAGTCGAGGGTCTTAAACTCGTCCCACTCGGTCAAGATGCAAACACCGTGTGCACCCTTTGTAGCCTCATACGCGTCCCAGGTGACACTCACTTGTTTCACCGTGGTTGGGCTCATTGGCTGCAAGTGAAGCGGGTGGTCCCAGTCGAACTTGTTCATGGTTAGGTCCCTCTGGATCTGGTCTTCGGTGACCTGAGGGTCATAGATGCTTAGGCGAGCTTTGTCTCCCAACAGACCCTTGCACACATCGATGGCTGGGGTCTCACGGGTGTCACCCGTGTCTTTCTTAAAGGCGAATCCGAGGATGGCAATCTTCTTGTTTGAGACGGTGTTGAACATGGATGAGACAACCCGGTTCACGAATCGGCTCTTCTGGTAGTCGTTGATCTTGATGACTTGCTTCCAGTATTCTGCAACCTCAGGGAGTCCATTGCACTCACAGATGTAGACAAGATTCAGAATGTCTTTCTGAAAGCATGAACCACCAAACCCAACACTTGCGTTCAAGAACTTTGGACCAATTCTCGAGTCCTTGCCAACTGCGTAAGACACTTCAGTGACATCAGCGCCAGTGGCCTCACACAGAGCAGACATGGCGTTGACTGACGAAATCCTCTGGGCCAAGAAGGCGTTTGCAGCCAGCTTGGAAACCTCTGCGGACCAAAGGTTGGTGGTGAGAATTCGGTCCTCAGGGACCCAGTGGGCGTAGACATCCTTCAAAGCATGGACGGCTTTGAGACCTTCTGGGGTTTCCCGACCTCCAATGAGGACGCGGTCAGGATTGAAAAGATCCTGGATTGCGGTCCCCTCTGCAAGAAATTCGGGGTTCGACAGAATCTGGAACTTGATGCCCTTGCTGTTGTGGGTGAGAATCTTTTCGATGGCTTCAGCCGTTTTGACAGGAACAGTTGACTTTTCAACCACGATCTTATCCGATTCTGACACATCAGCGATCATACGGGCTGCGCTCTCCCAGTATGTAAGGTCTGCAGCTTTACCAGCTCCAAGACCCCTGGTCTTGGTGGGGGTATTGACAGAAACAAAGACGATATCAGCTTCCCTCACGTGTTTTTCCACATCAGTACTGAAGAAAAGGTTCCTGCCACGGCACTGCTTGACAACATCATCAAGACCTGGCTCGTAAATAGGAAGCTGGTCACTGTTCCACGCATTGATACGGGGGACAGAGATGTCCACAACTGCCACTTCAATGTTTGGGCATTTCAGTGCAATGACAGCCATAGTCGGACCACCCACATACCCAGCTCCAATGCAACAGATCTTCACCATTTTTATTTGTCTGCAGGATGGAACCAAATCAGAAAAACATGTCCATAATTGGACCAAAGACAAATAGCTCATCTGCTTTCTACGAGCAGACAGTTTCTCCAAAACTGTGATGCAACATTCACTCAGCCAATTCCTTCAGAAGAATATTATTTCCAAATTCATAATAATCTAAATTCCAAAATAAATTCTGCTGCTCAACTTCTACGATCTAAAGATAATCTCTTTATAAGGAAAGTTTCGTAAATTGCTCAGATCTGAAACAAATTTACTGACACCGACATCGAACACTTGTGCAGTAACCCATGCAAACAAATAGATCACTCATGATCCAACTAAAAACAAAAGATTGATCCCGAAGAAAGCAGAAAAATGAACTCAAATCCATGCAGTAGAAAGAGTTATCACTGTTTCATTCGGATCCAATCACAAATCCAGCTCGATTCAGAAATCTGCGAAATTTCTAACTATATAACACAGATTACGGCTAAAAGAGCAAAGCAAAACAAGGATCCGTCTAAATTTCAGCATCATACGTCAAAATATCAACTAAGAAAGGCCGATCTAAGGAAGAATCACACCGATCAATGATTCAAAGCAGACTCAGCAGATAATGAATTATAAATTACGGGAAATTTCGCGACAAAGCTCCAAAATCAAACTGGAGAGAGAGAAATCAGTGTTACCTGGGGTGATTTGGGATGAAGATCACGGAGGACAGAGAGAGAGTATGTGGAGAAGAACAGAGGGCTTCAGAGAGGTGTTAGAGAGTGAAATGGCAAGGACATGGTCAGAGGGAGAGAAGCTGGATGGAATTTATAGGATGCGCGTTTCCGATTTTGCCCCTAGCACCGACCAGGGACACCAAACCTTCGGCTTCGGTTATGGTGGAGCATTACATCTGCAATTCTCTTGCTCGAAAGCAAGGGCAAAAGGGTGAATAAATCGGTAAAGTGGATGAAATGTCGGTAATACCACTGAGCGCGTAGTAAACACGCGTTTTGCTTCGTAAATCTTCCCTGTCATGCACGACGATCTGACTCCGAAATAACGTTTGACCCCTAAACTCAAATTATAATTCACCAATCTACAAAACATGTTTTTTTTTTGTTTAATGTAAAATAATTTTTTTAATGTAAATATATTTCATTACCTTAACAAAATATGACTTTTGGCTTCTCTATATATTTAAAAAATATGACTCAAATATTTCAAAAATTAAATGTGATTGAAATTGTAAAGCTAGATAGTACATAATAAATCTTCATACGAAGGAGTCGGGTAAAGAATTTGGATGCTTTAATCGTGTCGTCAGAGGACCAATTGTAGCGATCTGAAAGTGCTGCAAGGTATGAAAACGATATAGTGGTAATAGCTGCAAAAAAAAAAAAAGCATGAGATAAAAGTCATCCCAATTTTAATGCAATCGAAACTACAACAAAATTGAGAGAAATGCCAAGATCTCGAGACTACGGGGCTCTACATAATTGAAATAAGAGTTTATCAATTGACTTCAATATTTATATCAATAAATATTTGAAATATAAATTTTTATTTCAATATATACAGTAAATTATCGTACAATTAATTAAAATTTATTAAATATTTTTAGATAATTATAGATCATTTATGATATTTTAAAATAATTTTAGTATGTAAAGGTTTAGATAAATAAATATTTTTGATATTTTATAATAATATGAGAAATTAGTGAAAGATATTTTAATTTTAAGTATTATTAGTAGAAAAAATATTTATTTAACACGGAAAATTATAATGATAGTATTTAATGACCTTTTTACTTTTTGACTTGGATTTGTGAGCATTTTGACTCCCATTTGACCAAATTACGTCCATTTTTCTCTCACCGTTGTCAAAGTTTCTACGTGTTGCAAGTCTATCAACATGTCGTGCTTGTTGTTGTACATCTATTCCTCCTCTAGAACAATAGTTTCAATATCATCCAAGATTACATAGTCTATGAAAAGATTGTTAGTCATATTGACAATAAATGAATCATACGAATATGGTAAATTTGTGAGTTAGATTTCATCACGCTCTTTTACATCTTTGTTGCCCATATTAGAGAGTTTCAAAAATATTAAATTGAACTTACTTATATGCTATATCATAGAAGTAGATTCTGATATTCCGAGAGTGTACAATCTTCTCTATAAGAAGAGCTTATTATGGAACGATTTTGTTTCATACAAATTGAAAGATACTCACAACACTTATACACTATTGAGGAGACCATCGATAACCAAGGTGTAAATTTATGATGACATTTACATTTTTTATTTAGTTTCTCGTTTTCCATCTCATTCAGTCTTTCCTCAATAGCTGTCACATAACCTTAATTCATCAAAACAACCTCATTTTTGTTTTCTATGTCGAGAAAATTATTCTCGTTGAACTTTTCTATCTCATATTTTGTTGAAATTTTATTAGGACTTGTCTCACTATAATAATTCAATTTTCGTATACACAACTGGGAAATCATAGCTTTGATACCATTATAGGATCATACGTGGATAAATGATTATTAGAAAATAAAATAAAGACGAGAAAATATTAAAAGTGAGACACCATAATATATGCGGTTTGGAAAATTATCTACGTGCATGCACAAACATTAAAAAGATTTTACTGATTCTAAAAAATTACAACACTTTTTTCAATTTATAAGAAGAAACTAATATTATTTCCCTCTTGCAAAGAGATGAAAAAAATCTCTAAAAAACCAAAAAAGATGTTGTAATTAAAAAATTCTCTTTGGTTTTTAGGATGGTTTTCAAGTGTTCCAAACATTTCGTTTTATAAACAAAATGTTTGAGTAATTTTCTAAAAGTGGGACATATTTTTGTTCTTTAACAATGGCGGAACCGAATCGGTGTTTGCCCCTTATTTCCTTCTTCCATTTCAAGTTCGAAATGAATTACAAAGCGTAATGTCCAAACATAATACATTTTGGTTTGTATAACTTCGAAATAAGCTACAAAGCGCAATGTCCAAACATAATACATTACAATATCTCAATATAAACATAATGGTCAATTCTAATACATTTCAAAATCTTATACATTTCGATTCTAGTACATTTCAAAATCTTACATTATACTTATTTATATAATCTAACCATTATAAAAATTGATGATACAATAAGAGCAATACCAATAAAAACTATTTTCTGAGCTGTTTTTTGAGATCGATAATCTTAAATGAGATTTCGCCAATTTTTCTATGTGTATAAAAGTGTCATCATGATTGATGACTCGCTTTGCTTTCTTCAATATGAACCTCTAACTTTCAGATTTTGTCCTTCGTTTTTTTTGTCTCATTTTGTTTTCCAATTATTTTGTCATACAATTTTCAGTCATCCATGAACCTCGTCTTCGTCATACCACATCTTTATTTCGCTAAAACCAAAGAAACATCTACCTGGATCATGTTTCGACCACCAGTGGCCTAATATGACAAGTTTTCCATAGCGACATGTAACTTTGTTATATAAAAACTTTGGGTTTACCAACAAAGATTATTCACCATTAAAACCCATTTGTAGTGCAAAAGAAGCATTCCAAAATAAAAACCATTAACTCATTAATCCATTTAAACACAATACGCCTCAACACATTACACCACTATAACTTTTATTAATCCAGAGAACCATCAAAACTACCGAGGCTCAAACCTAACCTCTTTTAAAAGACCAGAATATCGACTAATACTCAAACCGCCTATAATAGCTAATGCAGAAAAATTGACCACATAGCTAATACATGACCATGAAATCGACCATGAAGAAGAAAAATCATACATCAATATAATAATGCAAGATGAAAACAAACATCGTAGTAAAAAACAATTCGACATTCCTGATGAAGAAGAGAACAATAATTTACAAAGACAAATATCTGACAGAAGACGTCGTGATCAATGAAGAAGAAAAACTGCAAGCATAACAATAAAATTGGGAATTAGGGTTTATGAATTCAAAAATGTTTCCTTTAAACCTATCTCGGTTCGATTAGGGTTTTGTCTAATTTGATTCGATTACCCGACCTAATTTTTTTGGTTGCATAGGGGTTCTCTGAATTCGAGTTTTTGATGCCATCTCATTGGTCAATTGGCGAATGTTATCTGTTCCATCAATCCGACATGGCATATGAATTTTTGTAGAGATTGATACGAAGTTGGGAAGTTTTGAGAAAATATTTTGCTTATTCAAGGTTGATACATTTTGCTAAGTTTCTTATTCAAGGAGAATTGCACATTCAAAGAGATCGATACAATTTGCCAAGTGTGTAGAGAGAAATGGAAGTTGGGGGTGATTAGAAAATTTCTAGATGATAATATAAATATATATTTGATTTTGTTGTTCAATAAAAAATGAAAAACTTTATCTACTTACTATTGGAAGCATAAAATTGTTTTAAAAAAAATATATAATTAAGCTAATAATGTTACTATGATATGATCCAAGCATTGTCTAAAATCATCTCTACAAATGGTGTATAATGCACCAAGACCAAATCATAATGATAAATGAATCCCATAAAAATGTAATGTTGTGATATTGAACAATTCTAAACTCTTGAGGTAACTTTCGAAACTAGTTAGACCCAAGTTAATATTTGACATGGTATAAGAGCTTGATTCATTCCAATTTGAATATATTTATGTTGAGTTCCTAATTGTGATATGCACGATACAAAATCGAGCCGGGATGTGAGCGGATATAATGTTGTTGTCCCGCATCGGATAGAATTAACTATGCATTCCTATATATGATATTGAACAATCCTAAACTCTTGAACTAATTTATGGGATTAATTAGGTACAAGTTCATAAAAAATATTTGCAATTTTGTTTTCCTATTGTAAACTTAATAGCTTCGCTTGTTTCTTAAACCTAATATATCCTTATTTAAAATATAAAATGCTCACTATGTTTTAACTAAAAATCATATGTTTACTTATTTCCTCTAATGAAATGAAATTTTTAATTTTTTAAAACAGCTTAGAATATATAACAACACCTTTTAAGTACAAGGACTTTTATAAAAACAATATTTTCATAAAAAAGTATATATTTTTCAGAAAGAAAAACATAGATTTTTGTATCCAAATTTCTAATAAATATAAACTTTCATACATCCATATTCATTATAAAGTATCAAAATCTTAAAAATAGAGCAAAGTTTCAGACATTACATAATATAAAATAAAAAAAATTATGAGGAAATCACATTAGTTTTGAAATGTGATATTATATTTTGAAGTGTACGGACGAATTTATGATTTAATATATATATATATATATTTATATGAAACTAGAGACATGAGTTGTATATATATATATATAAATCATGATATATATATATATTTATATGAAACTATATACCTGAGTGGTATATATATATATAAATCATGACATATATATATAACTATAGACATGATTTGAATATTTGTTAGATTTTATTATTGTGTATATATATATATACACACGCATGTATGAATAGAAAAAAATGTTGATATATATATATATATTGACGAATGCATTTTAGGGAAACGACAAAGAAATTGAGAGATTAGAAACAAGCAGGCATAACATGTGTTAACGGATGACAAGAGTTGAGATGATGTAAGGAAAACTTCAAACTCAAGTAAATGATTGCTTTAGGAATGATGAATCTTTTTTGAGTGTATGTGAAGATATATAATTGTAAATAATTGAGCATGACTATAAATTAAGTAAAAAAGTTTCGCAATAATGATTGGATGTCATGATTTTAGGAGTGAACAATAAATAAATACGTGATAATTTATTTCTCTCCTACCATGATTATAGACAAATTAATGAAGTATTGGGAGTATAATAGACAAAGTTTGTTGAAATAATTTATATGGCAATTGATGTTTCTACTATATTTATCACCATCGTTTTCGTATGGAAATTGATTTTCGGGTTTGTTAATAGTGTTTGAATAAATATTGATTACTTCTTGAAATGGGCCTAAAAATCCAATATATTTTCTTATAGTTCGGTAACAATATGTATGTCTTGACTCCAATATGATACACGATAAATACTTTGTATCATCTATTTAATATTATTAGGGATGTCAAATCAGTTGTCCGTTCGCGAATCAATTTTAACTTGGATCATATTTGAGTAAATCGAATTGGATATTTTTCAGCTCATTTAAAAAACGAACTGACGAGCTGAGCTGAAAACGAATTAAAGCTTAGACGAATTGACTCATGAGTTGACAAGCTGACTCGCGAGCTGAATACAAAAGTATATATTTTTCTATTTTTACATGTTTTACATATTCTTTGTATTTATTAAAGATTATTTAAGTAAAAAATAATATATTATTTACATATAATAATAACATTAGTTTCCTATTATACTAAATTAATATAATTTTACTAACAAATAAAAAAATAAAATCCTTTAATAACTATAAAAAATATGTTTATATATTCAATATTTTAATTAATTTCGATAGATTTATTTTCCAATTAGTATTTTTTATATTTAATAAATTTGTATTCAAATTAATGTTTTATATGTTATATATTTTATATGGTTTATGGAAAAAAACATATAATATTGATATATTACAATTCTTTTAACTTAAATAGTCTAGTCAGTTTGTTTTTAGACGAGCTAAAAGCGAGCTGCGTGAGTTGGGATTTTCTAGCTTGTTTTGAAAACGAGCCGAGCTGAGTCAACTAATTTTTTGGCGAACTCATGGCGAACTGAGCCGAGCCAGCTCAATTTACACCCTATTTAATATATAAACAAATCTAGCTCAATTTACACGTCTCTAAACAGGTTTAGGGACGGATTAGGAACAACCATGAGTAATATCCAATCGCGCGACTCCAAATTCTTTCCGTTCCCAATTCGTTCCTAATTAGGGACGGAAATTTCAGTCCCCAATCCGTCCCCAATTAGAGACGGAAAATGTAGTCCCCAAAAAGTCCCCTGGATTGGGGACGGTTGTTTTCAGTCTCTAAAGTTTGGAGACGGACCACACAATCCGTCTCCAAATTTGGAGACGGCAGTATTCCGTCTCCAATTTTGGAGACGGCAGTTTTCCAAATTTGGAGACGACACTATTCCGTCTCCAATTTTTTTTTAAAAATAAAAAAATTAAAATTTTAAAAAGTTCAATTACATTATGATGCGTATCAGAGTTAAATAACCTAATCTACCCGCAAGTGCACGGCACGTGTGTAGTATTTTAGGTGTCGATCCCACAGAGACTACGCAACACTACCTAAACCCGAACTACAAATCAAACTTGCTAACGTAAGAATATAGATGAGGAATGAAATACTGAAAGTAAATAAACTACTTGGGTTCTAACGATAAGACAAACGTCCTAGGAA